>VZTV01047729.1:635-20197 GCA_013400875.1 Anhinga rufa
GGGTTTGGGGACAGAAAAATCTTCCCTTTTTCCACATTCCAAGAATTGGCATCTTTGGTCTGATGCTGGAGGGAAATAGCCAGTTGGCTTAGGTGCCTGTGCAATGCAGGTTGACTCCAGTGAGAGGAAGCTTGAATGGCTGCTAATCACAGCTTTTGGAAAGCTTCCAGGGAGTCTGGGGCAGCCATAAGGTCTGACCCAGTAAATGGACCTCATCTGAACAGCCTTCTTTCTGTATTTACAGTTTTAACCCTTTAACATGCCTGTAGTACAGGTATTCAACTTTTTTTTTTTTCTGTCATTCTTAAAGCAAGAAAACATTAGACATCATTCTTTAGGTAAAAGCACTTACCAGCATAAGGCATCTTCCCGTAGGTAATTATTTCAAACAGAAGTATTCCAAATGACCAGACATCTGACTTAATGCTGAATTTGTTGTAGCGGATTGCCTCTGGGGCTGTCCATTTCACCGGGAGTTTTGTTTCAGGCCTAGCTTCATATACGTTTTCATTTTCTACCTGTCACGGGTAAAACAAAGCAAGCCTGATTTTAGATCTGCTTCAGCGAAGCACTTAAGCACTTGACTAAGCTAAGCATGTACTTAATCTTGTCCTCCTTTAGCCAAGCACTTGCCTTTCATGGTATTAAAGTACGCACTTTCTGAACTCTGTTGTTGAGTTGGGCTTCACAGTTGAGAAATGCTACCGTTCATCATAGGCTTTTCTAAAGCATTTATAATTTCAAGTGAGCGCGCAGCATTGGAGTGGCTTGTGATTAATTATGACCTGCTACTGTGAATTCTGGACCTGGCATGCAAGATTTCAAAAGTCTGTCAGGAGTGGCAGTGTAAGCATCCTGCTGACACTAGAGACCAAATGGCTCCATGTCTGGTCTTCAGTAAACAGAGAAGGCAAGAGCAAGAGCTAATGAATTTTGGAACCCCTCTTCTGTGATTTATTGCGGTGTTGAAGGGCCATTGACTTTCATAACAATCACTTAAGCAGGTTTCAGGAACCAAAGAAGAAACTCCAAGTAATTCAAATTAACATATTAGCTTACAGTGGGTCCAATTAATTCACGTAAAGTGAAGATGAAAGACACATAGAAAAAAAAAATTATTTACCTGCAGATTTGTAGAATCATGTCCTTAAAGTTTAAAGCCATACATCTAAACTTTGTGAACATTTATTCTCTCTTTAATTCCTAAATGTAATTCAGTGTACCTCAGTCACATCCAAGCCTTAGTCAGATTTTTCACATGCAAATCCAGGCAAATGTGTACAAGATTTTGTTTGTTTGATTGTTTTTAATACAGAATGTACATTACCCAGCTGTAATGCCTTATAGTTTCGAAAAGACCGGTTGTTACTCTTTTGTATCTACAAACTGATACAGTTGGCATCTTGACCATAATACTCATCTTTAGAAACAAGAAATTATTTCATTATGCTAATTAATGCATACAGAAATACAGATTTCATTTCACACACCTACTCCTTTGGGATCTTTGCATGTGACTATGTTAGTGCTTTGGCATAGGAGACAGAATATCCCTAAGAAAGTCTGCCAAGATGACTCTATGACAGAGTATTTTAGTAAAGTTCAGTTTTAACAAGAAATGTTAACATCTGTAAATTATTACCCTCTCTAGTGAGGACAGAGGAGAAATATCCATTGTAAGCATTGTTCATTTAAAAATATATATTTTTCATGTTAAAAAATGTGCAATCTGAACTTTTGCATAAGTAGAAGAATCAAAATTAAGCAAAAAGCACTTTCAAAGTCCCTGGATGCCACTGTCAAGCCATTATTCTATACTTCAGTATGTAATAAATCCAACTCTGTTATGAACTTCAATTTCTGCTGCTTGAATGGAAAAAAAAAAAAACAAACGAGAAGCAGAGGGCCTTTTTCTCTGTTTTCCTTCTCAGTGGAAGAACATAAATCAATAAAAACAATAATAAGACCTCAGAAATTATGGATTACGTATTGAAATCCACAAAATATGGCAAATCAAATCTTTATAACTCTGATCAAATAATTTTCAGAGGTAGGAAATCTCATTTCTAAACCCTAAATTTCCTAGGGTGATCTTGGTCAGCATTACTTGGCATTCCACGTCCTCAAGGGCTAGAGAAAAAAAAAAAACAACAGTACAATGGCAAAAAACTTGAAACTGCATCAGATTTAAAGCTCTGAGAGCACACTTTATGAACTCCGCTGCTGGCTGTGGAGGGGAATAAGGTCCTTTCATGATTACTACCTGCACTTGCAAGCATCGTGGAGGCAGTGGGGAAGTGCACATGGAGAGAATATATGTCAATACATATTTATATGCTTTCCCTTACAGGCTCAGGAATATAACTTTGCCATCATTCCTGTGAACTCTTTCCATGTGGCGGACACTAGTGTTGTGGACAAAGGTTGTGCAGCAAAGGGTATTGCTTGCCAGGCTCCTTCCTTGGTGGCTGAGTGGGAAGCAGGCACCGGGATGCCATCTTCAGACTGACACAAAGGTGTAGGCCAGCTTCTAACCTTGCATAGGATATCACAGGTAGAGGATACAAGTGAACACATTAGGGATCCTTTTCTCCCTGGGCATACCTTTTGCCTGAACTCAGCAATTCAGAGGCTGCAGTTCATCCTTTAGTTGACCTTGTTCCCCAGAGTTAAAGTAGAGCCAATTCACTCTCTCACAACCCACCTTAAAAACTCTTGCAAGTCCAAAGTCTGCCACTTTGTAAACACTGTGTTCACCAACAAGAACATTCCTGGCTGCCAGATCCCGATGGATATAGTTCTGAGATTCAAGGTAAGCCATCCCGGAAGCCACCTGAGCAGCCATGTCTACTTGGTGCGGCAGGAAGATTTGGGAGCCTGCATCTTCTGTTTGAAAAGAAGATGACAAGGACAACATAAAATTTATAGTATTCAGGTATAAATAACATAACAGCTGACTGGTTCAAATAGCCAACACAAATCAACAATACCATGCAATACAATAAAGTAACAGCCCGACCAAATGACAGAGGTTTGTGAATGACACTGCTTAAAATCATGCAGCTAGTTTCACAGTAACTGAGTAACAATGCCTGTCCCATCTTCTCTAAAAGAGTAAATACTAAATGATTGATCTAGTTGATCTAGGCCTGGAAGGAGCTTCTGACACAGTCCAAAGAAAAAGGCATTTATCTACCGAGAGTAATGCAGATGTCTGCCTTTCTGACAAGTGCATAACCCATTCCAAACACTGAGTAAGAGTTAATGTCAGTACTCACTGGGTGTAGCCAAAGCTGGCTAAAGATGGAAAAGCACAAAACTATGCTGGTTCCCTGTTCTCCAATGATTCTTACTAGGAAATACACCATCTGCTGTCAAGTGTAACTCTCATTTTCACTTTCCAGTCCACTTGACTGCTTCACGCTGTTATCTCTGTTGCTGCTACTCAACAGCAGGACTTCTTGAGTTGCTTTCAAGCAGCCTGCTTCTCTTGTAGAACTTTCTGAAGCAATGTGCATGCCATTCCCACCACTGTAAGATCAGCAAGTCCCAGAAATACAGATTTGGCAACTGAAGATCAGCTGTTCAAACCAAGTAGTAGAACTTTGAGCAGAGCAACTTCCCTCCACAAATGAAGGAAAGAGCCTTAGGCCATGAAAAACTGCAGCCAAAAATAGTAAGACAGATACTAAAAAAAAAGACATTGGGCTATATAACACAGTAGAATTCTAATTCAGGGCCTTTGAGGTATTTTGGGGACAGCTGACCTCCTCATAGCAAAGAATTTATACCCCAAGGTAATCTAGGTAAGCCAAATCGGTGTTACAGTCAAGCATCACTGTCACCCAAAGCCAAATGCTGCAGCACTAAGCATGAGTGCCTACCTCTGTAGCCTCTAATACTTAAAACATTTTCAACTTCCTGTTTCAGAATCTTAGCAATATCAAAAAGCTGAATGTTTGCTGCTACATTTACTGGTAGTTCTCCTTTCTCATTGAGGATGGTGACTTTTCCTTACTGCCTCTGTTAAAGAAACAAAACATTTGTAGCTGACAGTTTTCTGTTGCTTATTTTGAATTGATTCTTAGTGAAAGTGTGTCTAAGCATTGTTTTGCATAGCCTGCTCCAGTTCTGGCATTTTATCTGACCTAACCTTGCAATCACTCCTTATGAAGAGTGTGAAATTCCATTGTTTACTAATCTATTCTGCAATCTCCTGGCCTTGAATTTCCTGCTCATCTGGATGTTCTGAGATGAATAGGTAAAAGAAATGAATTTTAAATTACTAAATTTGCCCTGTATGTGTATTGTACTACTTCCTTTTTGATGCTAAACTCATTGTCATGATAATCCAGCACTAAGATTATTTACTTCTACTGTTGACTCAGAAAGTCTTTTCCTCTCCCACACATATGTTTAATAGCTGCCTTGACCTTTAAAAGAGAGAGGGAGAAAAATCAGGCTATGTGAACATCTCTGGCTTAACCATCAAGAAAATCCATCATCAGGCCACAGAATAATATAACACTCTGAAGTTTTGTAGTTCTGATAACTGGCAGGCATCAACATTTATTATTCATCTTGCAGGACAAAGACATAAACCTGCAAATTATGCTTATATTGTATTTAATCAGAAAATAACAAATATGTACAAGTACCTTGCATGAGTACCTGGGTTTTGGAAACTAGCTTATGTGAGTCAGTTTAAAATCCCTCTCTCCATGTTCCCTTTCACACTGCTGCTTCATCTGCACAGGCTGTGAACCACCTCCGGTGAAGGAAGTCAAGGATGCAGACAGACATGAGCACAGGTTTGTCATTGCTCTGCCGATGCTCCAGGCTGGCCTGATATGAGCTTGCTCCAAGAGGCAGAACACAGCAATGTCACGGCAAAAAAGGATGACTCATAAGCATCATGTTTAATGAGCTGCTTCAGTGCAGAACAGGAGTTAGAGCTGCTAAACCCTCCCTGTCTTATTCTCAGAGGGCACACAGGTGCACTGCGTTAAGGGACAAGGACGAAATCCACCTCCGATGGTGGAGTTGCAGCTGAAAGACTATTTCTTCCATTGGGGCCTGTTTGGGACCCCAGACCAGGCTGACCTACTGCCTTTAGCATGTGGGCTGAGGAAGGGGAAGAGGCCACCATTGCCCTGGCTGCTGCAAAAAGGGAGCCCTTGCTCCTTATTTCTTGGAGGGCTTCTCTCTGTGAGCTGGTTCTGCACCACTGCTGTTCTGGAGCTAAAGAAGGGAAAGCTGTAAGGAAGAGCCTCAGCTGATCAGGAGCTGCAAACTGTGCACAGAGATGAAACAGGAGTCTCTTTGGGATCTGTACTGCAAATCATGTATGGTTGTCTCATAAAGATTTCTGGCTATACTTCCAAAATCTCATGTTGGGCCAGTCAAAGCACACGAGTTCAAGCACAGCACTGCCTTAGTACAACTATGGAGGTTTCCAGACTGGAGCCAGTTGCCATCTGGCTGGTTGAGAGCACATCATAAGAGTTTCCAGCTCTATTCATATGGGTATACATGTGCTTTAGTTTATTTTAAAGTGTTTTAAGGAAGGGAAAAACTACAACAAAAAACAAAGTTAATATAACTTCCACACTCAAAATCAGGCACTACTGGTGAATTTATAAAACCTTCCCATGGTGTTTTCTTTTTCCCATAAAGAAAATGTAATGTCTCCATGTCCTTTTTTACTAATATTTTTTGACAAAACTATCGCCCTTATATGAAAAGTTTATTAAAGAAAATATTAAAGAAAGCTTAGGGTCTGCACCCTGTTCTAAGCAATCAATCACCATATCTCATATAGGAAAGACAGCAAAATATTCTCATTGACAGATGCCTGACAATAAATAAATAAATAAATAAGCAGCACTTTCCCCAGTTGAAAGCATTACCTCTGTAATAGTTCACCGAACTCCAAGACTACATCCCTGCCAGAACAAGTCCCAGGTCTATCAGAATTGATAAAAACACTCATACATTTATGACAATTTCATTCACGTTCATTCAATAACAAAGAAAAGTTTGCAGCTGCATTTTTCTCATACCGGTGGCAGCTCAATAACTCTGCATAGCAGTGTTCGTCAAGAAGTATCCCAAAGTACATTCACAGGGTGCACAGGGAATTCACATGCCCATCATTATTAAGTAGCTGTCATGGTGGTGGAATGCGATAGTCACTATGCATGAAATATTAGGGATTTTTAAAGCTGGAAAAACATACCATGCATTTCTAGGACGGGAAATTTAACCAAAGAATGATCTCTGGACTTTCCCTCTGTTCCAGTTTGCCATATTTACCCATAGTGCACACACAGACAGCAGCCTTCTGGAAACATTTTCCTGGTTCCTGCAGTGGCTGAGTCTCAAGCATGCTTATCAGGAGCCGTGCACTGACTGCCATCCAATACAGATCACTTCCATTCACAGAGCTCTACCCAAGCTTCAAATCTCTTTCCTAATTACACTGATGGCAATGACTTTTCTTTGACCAATACCTATCAAAGGACCTGGATCTCTGCTTCCACCTCTTAGTTCTATTTATCCCCCTGTGCATAGGCCATCAGACAAGGAGAGATACCACTAGTCTGGGTTTCAGCTGGTCATTTTTACAGTTATCTTGACAGCTGCCTGGAAACCAACTGACTTTCCACAGTCTCCCTGATGCAGGGCTACAGGAATGAGCGCTTAGGCAAAGATCAAGATGCATACATGTGCTGCCTACAGCAAGGGCAGCTGCTGTGCATATGCTGGCTACTGATCCACACGCAGGCTGCAGCACTGATGTGTCCTGGACATGTTGTTCTCTGTGCACAAACAGAAGAATTTTCACCTCTGCAATAGCTGTGACTCATCCTGGTTTTCTCAGAGCTGTTTCTCCAGTGCAATAAATGTTTTCATTAATGTTTCCTGATGTGCCAGGCTGCTTCAATCAGATAAGCAGCAATCCGCACACAAAGGCACAAAAGATGATAACTTAAAGGAAATTTGTGCCTCACTACCTCTGGCCACTAAATGCGTACAAAAGTTTAGATGGTCTGGCCCAAGCTTCTTGCAGAGTCTCTCTGCATGGTTCCTGGTGGGGCTGTCCATCTACCAGAGATTCCTTTAGCTGTAATCGACCCTGGACTGAACATCACTTAAAAAATGGTTCCTCAGAGAAGATGGGGGAAGGCAAGTGTCATGGGAAATACTGTCTGTGGTATTTCACAGGGCTTTGCCTTAAGGGCTGGAGACAGAGAAGAAATTTAGCAAGACAATCTCAGTGAGCATTTTGTCTTCGAGAGATCATTACAGCTTTAGAGACATGTAGCATCTCAGAGACATCTGCTAAACTGAAAATGGGTAACAACACTAGAATCAAGCATTTCTCAATAGCAGGGGTGAACTTAAAGTGCAATCATTATGCTAGTCTGTTCCAGGCTGTACGACTTTATTTTTAATTATTATTTGCCTTCAAAAGGGTACTTTGAAGTGCTGCTGAGATAAAAGCCCTGATGTGATAGGCAAGGGACAAATTCACAGAGAAAGGCTATCCCTGCTTAGTAATAGATTTCAAAGCTGTTAAGTACATTTTGTGGAAGTGCTTCTATTTCATGTCAAATATGATGACCTATCCTTCTGTATGCTTATATTTTTATTCTGTCAGTATATGTTTCCATCTACTCACAGAACTGGGTGGAAAAATGTGGGTCATTATAAGGCAAGAATCAAACTGTGAATGTAATTTTCTCCTACTTCTCAAATACTTTGGCACGTCAAAAATTCATAAACCTCTTTCTTTCCTCTTTTCTCATCCCCACACGCGACAAATAATGCAGCTTTTATATTAAACCAGAGTGTTGTACTTCTATCTTTTATGTTAGTGTATTTGCCAAACTGACAGCTTTGGCACCCCTTGAAATGAGTTTATAGTCATTTGCTTACTTTGAAGGTATTCTAGAAGACTTCCATAGCTCATCAGCTCAGTAATAATATAAATTGGGTCCTCCAAAGTACAGACAGCATAAAGCTGTATAAGCTTTGGATGTCTCAAGTTCTTCATTATTTGTGCTTCCCTCAGAAAGTCCTTTGGATCCATTGAACCTGAAACAGCAGCATATAACAAAACATAAGCTGAGGTTATTAAAAGGGCTTCCTACCAGCCTGGCAGTCTTAAGGGAATCACTGAGATTGTTTTCTGTCTTTCAAAGTACATTAGCATCTCAAATCTTCACAGTTCCCACAGAAAACAGACAGTGCAGCTGATATAAACAGTTAATGAGTGAAACATGCCAGTTGCACAGGGACAGAAAACATATGTGTTCCAGCCACCAGAAATATACAGGCTAAAATTAACCTCCCCCAGGCAGAAAAAAGTGAGGCTAGAATATTAACTGATAAAATTTAAGCAAACAATTGTTACAACTGGCTAACAAAATGGCCAGAAACTGAGGTAAGAGTGCCTAGGTAATGAATGTAAAATTTCTGACAGAAAAATAGTGCTGCAATAAGAATTTGTTGCACTATTTTTTTTGCTTCAGCAGTCAAAGCCTGAAAGCCCTGAAATCACTTTAGCATATAAGGAGTGGATGTGTGCATTTTATATACGTTAAGTACAAATAACTATTCGTAATGTTCACTTAATATACAAATATATATATACAGAAATATTCTCAGAGTGATCTGGAACAACCTTATTAGAAATACCAAAGTATGTGCAGATGTAACAGTAATTTTACACTCCCTTAAATGCAGAAGCTTAACAGCTTCTTAACAGTTAATGATCCCAGCTTTTTAAGTGCTACATAAGGTCATAATATCTCTAGATCTATTCATATACATAGTGTATCAATGTATAAACTATGTCAAAGAAACAATATAGAAATGGCACAGAGCACTAAAGTCAGTGGCAAATTTAGGATTAGAGCTCACACGGCCTGAATAGGGGACTGATTAGGAAAAAAAAGAACATGCACAACTAAGGAAGAAAAACTTTCTCCATGGATGATCCAGTAGTGATCAGATACTCTCAGATGTTTGATGAAGATGGTAAATAACAGCTACTTCACAATACTTGTACAAAAAATGTGAAATTATCCAACTGCTCAAATGTTGCTTTCCTCCCAGATCAAAATAGTTTCATTACGAAATGTTTACAGTGAAGGTTTGGGAGAAAAAAAAAAATCCACCCAAGTCTAGTCTGCCTTGAGCCATGTTTAAAAACAGACTCTTTTCTTAGTGTAAGCAGACTGAGTCATTTGAGAAGCCAAGGCTGCAAGAGTAAAAGCCTTTATTTTATGTTTTTAACATTAGGTAACTGACTAGGTTCATTTCAAGTTTGGCTTTGTTCCAAACATGGATGTTTAAATGAAGTGAAATGCTGGGAGGATGCTAAATGGATCAGCAATAAAACTCCACTAGAAAATCTGTTCTACAGAACGAACTGGCAAATCAGCCTGGGCCACCTTCACCCAACACCTGACTTGAATGCTGCCTCCTGAAAAGTGCTCCAACCTATTTCCCAAAACACAGCAATGATGTACGTCAGTGCACGAGGAATGACTCAGAAATGTTTCTGACATAGACACTTGACATTGCAACTTGTGAGAGCAAAGATTATTGCAAGGGCCAGGTGCTCCTCTCCCCAGTGTCCTCATACTTTCTTTGGCAATCCCACAGGGTCCAATTTAACAATATTTTATTGGATGCCATTAGGAGCAATGGTGAAAGGCAATGGATTTCCATGCCATCAATAAATAGACAGCAGCCAGTAATACATCTCCTCAAAAGGTACCGGCTATACCCACTGCCTTTTGTCACTGCCAGAGGAAAGTGGGGGCCTGCATGAAAAGTACATGGGTCATACTCGGTCTGGATTAAGCAGAAATTATGACAGTCAGGTGGAAAAAAACCCAACTATCTGTAATGCTAACACTATGTCCTTTTCCTGTTTAGAGCAGCACAATCTTTATAGCTTTATTTAAACTTTAACCAATCCTAGATTTAAAAAAAAAAAAAAAGCCTAGGGTTATCTTTAAAGGGTTCAGACTCGCTTTGATATGGATTTAATATTGTGGTTCATTTGCTTACTCTTTTCAAGATATATGCATTTGTTGTGGAAATCAGCCTGAAGTCTACGGAGAAGCTGCAAGGTGTGGGGTATTCTGCCTTCAAAGGTAAATGCGTAAGCATGACTAGTGATTTGGCGTTGGTGCCAAAATTTGACATGTTGATCCTAAAAAGGATAAAGTATTTGCTAACTTGGGGTCTACCAAATCACCTGCCCTCTATGGATCATTATACAGGATTTCTTCACACGATAGAAAATGACAGCCTGATTTGTTTCCATCATCAAAGTTTGCTTATATGGAATCTTTCAGTTTAATCATGCTATAAACTTCTTCCAACAAACTGAAACCAAGCAACATGTTTTTCACATATGACAACTTCCAATAAATTGATCAGGAGGCAAATATTCTATTAGCTGAATAGGAGCAAATCCTTCTTTATGCTATAAAATTAATTAATAATAATAACCGTAACAAACCAGTGACAAAGATCAATAAGTATTTCCTGCATATTTTAAAGAGCATATGTAACCTTCAATTTTACTTAGTTTATATATTTAAATAGCACAGATAACAGAGAGTGACCAAAACTCCTCCGAGCCCTGTAGCTTATGCTGTAGTTAAGTGGATTGGATGCTAACTAAAAATTTTAAGTGTCTTTATGTTTTGTCTAAGATTAGGTTATAACTACTAAATAAGCAAAGTAAAAACTGCCTCTAGAAACAAGCAAGCATGCTCTTTTACAAATAGCTAGATAAAGCTTGTCATAATAGTGGCAAAGAAGTTACAATACATTCCTTTGAGGAAGTTTATATAAATGAAATATATAAAATATATGCCACATGAAGTTTCAAAATAACTGTTTCTTTTTAGTTTTTAGTTTAGAATTACACGTTTTTAATGAAGTTTACCACTTACATTTTCAGCTGTAAGTAGTAAACACAGTATAAAGACCAGATTACTGTATGTAGAAACTACTTGATCAAAAAACAACTAGTTAACAGAAGCCTTTAGTGAAACAAGTATCCCTTGTGTAAGACACCAGTTTGGGATTAATTTGATCAGTACCTGAAGAAAATAGAGTTTTGATAATTTGGTCTTTGAATCAAAAATGTTTTCGTAAATGCCAAAGTCCTTTTTAAGAACAAAATCATAGAATCATAGAATGGTTTACATTGGAAAGGACCTTTAGAGGTTCCATCCAGTCCAACCCCCCTGCAGTGAGCAGGGACAGCTTCAACTAGAGCAGGTTGCTCAGAGCCCCATCCAACCTCACCTTGAATGTTTCTAGGGATGGGGCATCTACCACCTCTCTGGGCAACCTGGGCCAGTGTCTCACCACTCTCATAGTAAAAAGTTTCTTCCTTGTATCTAGTCTAAACCTACCCTCCTTTAGTTTAAAACCATTACCCCTTGTCCTGTCACAACAGGCCGTCCTAAGGAGGTTGCCCCCATCTTTCCTANCACATTGTTGGCTCATGTCCAGCTTTTTGCTCACCAGTACCCCCAAGTCCTTCTGTGCAGGGCTGCTCTCAATCCCTTCATCCCCCAGCCTGTATTGATACTGGGGCTTGCCCTGTACCCAGGTGCAGGACCTTGCACTTGGCCTTGTTGAACCTCATGAGGTTCTCACAGGCCCATCTCTCCAGCCTGTCCAGGTCTCCCTGGATGACATCCCGTCCCTCAGGTGTGTCAACTGCACCGCTCAGCTTGGTGTCATCTGCAAACTTGCTGAGGGTGCACTCGATCCCACTGTCTATGTCATTGATGAAGATATTAAATAGTACTGGTCTATGTCTTTGATGTGCTCTATAATGTGCTGCTTTGCCAGAAATCACCTCTAATTTAAGCCTACTTAAAGCAGGTATATCGGTTCTGATTACTTTTTTTCTGAAAATATTTTTTCTAGAATTGAGGAAGCTTCACATTATAAGATAAACAAGGATAATTTGGAAATGAGCTAGAGAGAAATGTCAGTTATTTTTATGTAGTTTCCACTAGCCTAAGTGTAAGTGGCCCTTAAATATTTGATAAATGCCTCCAGAGACCCTTCGTTTGCAACTTTCAATAAACCTTCCCAAATGACTTCAAAGTAACCTTGTACTTCAGAGCAACCTTGTCTCCTGAGTAAGTTTATACAAAATGAATTTATGTACAGAGTACATTGAGCATATACTGTGATCTTCTGAAAAAGTTCATGCATAATAAAGAAATAATATTAAAAAGTACAAGTTCTTGGTAACACTAGAGACTGAGTGTAAACTATTCACATTAACAGGAGAATGAGATAGGTATCTAACAATCCTCAAGCAGCTTTCTCACCATACAGAAGTAAATTTACAAGTTAGTGTAAGGTTATGTACTGAACTAAATGGAATAAAATAATTTCTTTGTTCAGGGAAATTGGGAGACTTTCCTGAGTGCAAAGCTTTTTACACTGCATATGCACTAAAGAGATGACATATTGAAGAACTGAAAATATTAAAAGCTTCACTGACAGTACCAACCCAGAAACTATTTTGAGAAAGCCTCCTAAAAAAAAAAATCATGCTTCGGCAGCTTCCATGCAAAGAGAGAAGGTTGGGAGTTGCTTTACAATATGATAATGACAAATGCATCTGTCAGCTTGAACAGGCATAAGGAACTTTCTCAGATACAATTAATTGACGATGATAGATGTCTGCTTTGTATGCTGACAGTTGGAGAAGAAGCTAGCCGAGACAATAAGTTCTAGAGGATCCATCATGCTCAGCATAGGACAAAGAGCAAATCCCCACTGCAACTGCACTTAAATGGAAAATATCATGCCTTGGTGAAGTAATAAAAACAGAAATTTGAAATTGCATGTTCAGAGACCTACAGTGAGACAGTGTTGTGCAGAGGCAAGAACAGATATAGCAATTGCTGGCTTCTAGACCATTTTCCTATCTGCTGACCCCTATACCTCTTTGATGATTGTGGGTCAACAACTCAAAAGTCAGAGATGTTCCTTAAGACAGAGATGTTCCTTAGGGCAAAGATGTTATTGTGCTTTGTTTTTTCATTCACACATCCATCACTATGTTTTTGGCTGGCAAAATGTCACAGATGTCTCCAGAGTCAAACACCAGTGCACAAATAAGAGAATGATCTGAATGAAGGCATCACAATACTACAGCTTTTTGTTTATAGTCACAGTGATCAACAGATTGTTTCAACAAAATCTATAGTTCTGCACCTTCTAGCCTAGAAGCCATATATTTAATCACTGTGGCCTAGAAATACTCATGTGCATCCAACTTTTAAATACATCTGGAGTGTCTTCAATGTACTGCTGAGACATTTAAGCAACTCACTCCCAGAAGCTTGAAGAAGCCTGCCATTGGTTCATGTAATGCAGTTCTTTGACACAGGATGGATGGTTCATGTTTACACACCTGTGCATTCCCTGTGGAAAATCCGGTCTTCATAGTGCAGTGGACACAGTAACAAACCCACACTGCTCAACTTTTTCACCTGATGCCTAAAGTAATTGTGTACTCAGTCATGTCCCTATAGAGTTAGGAACTTATGTTTCCTTTGATATTAGGGTTACTGCATAAGATAAGGGGGTTTATAGACATCTGAACATGTATTCATGGGATTCTCCTCTGAAGGGGTATTATTTTTAATGTAAACACTAATTTGGGACAGCATATAGGAGAGTATTAAAACAAGACTGTATAATCAGAGGGCAAGTAGAAAAGGAAATCCATCATGAACATCCTGGGGAGCATCAAACAGACAAAGCAGGGAAGTAGGAATTCTTCAGCTTCTCTGCAGCACAAAAAACAAAAGAATGTCCTGCTCCACTGACATTTTTCATCTGGACCAGGTCCTACTTTGGAGGTAGCAGACAGCACAGTATGAACAATTGGATAGAAGTTCAAGGAAGAGGGAAACTCAAATCTTTGGACATTTATGATTATTGCAGAGAGGATGTAGCAGCAACCATGGCTGATAGGCTGTCTTACCAGTGCGGGGGTCTCCTCTTCCTGTGCCATTCTCCCCTGGATGTTTGTGGAAGGAACAATAAGAGGGTGAACTAAAATTGCCAGAAGTAATGAGGGGAGAAGGGGAAGAGGGGAAGGGGAGAGAAGGGAAAAGGGAAATAAAGAAGAGTAGGAGATGGAAGATCATGACCACCATCTGTATCCTCTGCAGTGGGGAACAAAATGCTACAGTGCAACATCTAAATATAACACCACGATGTGGTGAAATGACACAGAAAGCTGGCAATTAAAGGTTCAAGTGTTATGATTTTTAGCATGATAACAGCCTGTCTCACACACATAAATGAGGTATAGGATAACAAAAAGTTCTAAATATTGTTGTATTAATGAAAGATATTAAAGATAATATTTGGTATTACTTTAACCAAAATACTCTAGTTTAATAATGAGTCCTGTGACTCTTCCTGTAAGGTTTATAGAAATCTTATACAAATACAAAGATCACAGACTAAGCATTCTGACATTGTGAAGGTCTCCATAATCCACCACTAGCTCTGGAAAAAGTCTGTAAAGAGTAAGGGGAAAAAATGATTCTGGATCAGCAGATTTCATCTTCTGATGTTTTTGATAGTGAAGTTTTGAACACTCTGCTTAAAAATGGACAACAAACTGCTAGCAGAAAACAGAATTAATTGAAAAAGGATAGTTCATTAAATCTGAAAACATCTCTGGTTGAGTTCTTTTTCCTGCAAAATCTCGCTTACAGTCCATAAGGGCTGTGTGTGGAGCCCTGCTGTTCATAGCCAGTGGACTGCAAACCCCAAACTCTGGAGCTGGTTAAACTAGATACTCCATAATCATAAAGGCAGGGGGTGAAATGACACCCCACCAGGTTCATCAGAAGAGGGACATTTCCCATAGCCTCATTAGGAACCCCAATCCATCTGCAGTTCTTGGTCAGAGGGCTCCCAGGCTGACCAGTTTAAGATCTCAGAGGCTCCACCAGCTTGATATTTTCCTCAGTTTTGTTACTGTTGTAAATTCTGTGGAATTGCAGAACACTGCTGGTAGCTGGATTCGCCTCCTCCAACTGTAAGCAATTATCCAGGCACCTAGATCTGAGTTAGTTGTCCAGACTTCACAATCAAGGGAAAGAAACATGCTTTAATATCATGTTATTCTCTCATTGTAATGTACCTTTCTAATCTATAGTATGCTTTATCTGACGTGTAAGTGCTTATTTCTTCCCACTAATTATTAAAAAAGGCTGATACATCTAAAATGTTAGATGCCTAAATATAGGAAATATGTAGCTAGCATGTCACGCATCAATGTTTCTGAAAGAAACACTTGTGAAATTTCAAGTTTGTGTGCAATATCTGAAAAATTGGCTCTTGCTCCAAATTAGAATGGAAACAGATTTCTGAATACTCTAATTACTCACAAGTCAGGAATCACACATTTGCATCAAGTGAGAACTAGCTCTGGGAAAAGTCCATCACTGCCATCTCACCAGAATTCTGGGAGTTTAATTTTTCCTACAGGTTGGAAGGTCATCTACCTAAACACAACCATTTTAAGTCTTTTAGCAGCAATAGCTAGAAATTAGTGTAAGTCCAGAAAAACTATTTGAGAAATGAGGAGAGCACCATATAACAAGAATCTATATTTAGCCTTTCTAAAGACAATTGAAAATTGTTTTAACTCACTCCATATGTACCTCCAACACGGAAAGAAAAAATAAAGTATATGAGGAGGCTTTTATTTCATTACAAGAAGACATAACAAGAGTTAAAGAGAAGACATCAGGTAAATCCATATGAGAAATTAGGCCCACATTCTTACAGGCATAGTGATACAACATTGATACAAACTGTGAAAGACAGCAGAGGCAACTTCCCTCTGTGCCTCCAGCTCAGGACTAGAAGTCTTCTCGTTATTATCTAGTCAGAAAAAGCTGTGTTTTGATTAAATATAAATACTCTATTTCAGCAGAGGGCTGAAATATAATTCATTTCATGCATATCACAGCAAAGTTTCAGACTATACATGATCTAGGACAGATGTACACTATAAAATAACACTCAACAGAAAAACTCAAACTAGCAGAAATCCCTTCCGGCCTCCAGGCCTATAAATCTACGACATACTGATTGCATTATGTTCTTCTACATTGTTTGCTATGTGATTACCTTACTTGATTAACCTGCTCCTGTTTGGAAATGAGAGCATGGTTCCATGTCACAGTTTCTCTGGTGGTAAAGGCATTTTTAGAGAATCCTCTCTATCTCAATTCCCTGTATTTGCCAGATCACTTACAGTTTATCCCACCCCCTCTGCTGTTCTGATGAATTTCTTTTCCAGCAGTTCTACACTGTAAAGTAGCTTAGCAAAAAGATTTTGCTTTAAAATACACCCCACCTCCCCCAGTGTAAAACAGCTGATTTAGATCTTTGAGCCAAGAAACAGGAAAGGATCATTTTGCAGTGTGTCACACTTGAAGCCCGAAATATTGCCTATGTGGATATTGGAAGCTTCAATCTTCAACGTATAACATAATGCATTTCTTGATTACTCATGAACTACATGTTTTCCATTCACTTATAAACTTTATATTATGACAAATAAAATTATATAATATATAAAATAAAATTTTATTAGTACCAAAATAAGTATTTATTACTCAGATTAGGGTGAGGGTATCAGCGTTTTTCTTTAATTATTGATATGTTATTCCTCATGAGTAACAATGAGAACAAGCTATGGAAAACAATGTGCTAACTGATTACAGCAAGGCACTCCAAGTGGTGAAAACATTGTGTAGAAGAGGATAATTCCCTAGAGAAGGATAGTACAAGGTTAAATGCTTCCATTTGAGACTGTTTGAAGTGTTTTTGTAGAGAAGATAGTTCACAAAGTACAGTGATAAGAGATTCAGTATTACCTATATAATTTATCAAGATGGCTTTGAGAATGAAAGTCTTCATTCTAAGCATCACTAAGTGCAATGCATGACTTCTCTATCACAGTATTAGATCACAATCTCTCCGCTATCCAAGCATCGCATCCAGGTGGAGTTTGTGTCTACCCTAGCTCTATATAAACTACTGTGAAATCAATGATACTACTACTGCTGACCTTAACAGGAAGCAGACTAGCGTGAAAAAAACAGAAATGGAAAAAAATATTGATTAATCAAGCCCTTTTTCCCATCCAAATTATGATACTATAAAAAGTATCACAGTTGAAGGGGCTTCTTCCTCTGTACTGTGCTATGACATAATAACGTTTGCAGTAATATTATGTTTATTCCAGTTTAAAATTTAATTTTTAGCTAACAAACCTATTGAAGAGCTTATGTGATCATTCTTATTGTTTTGTAGTGTTCTGTAAGTGCATTCTTAGGACACCCTATTATAGAAAAAAAAAAAAAAAAAGAAAAAATTATTTTCCTGCTCATGTCACTCTAGAAGTACTGTGTTCTCTATGTGCTTTATCAGCAGGACATTAAAAGGGTAATGAATGGAACAGTCAAAGAACAGATCTCTATAGATCACTTTGGCCTTAAACACATTAAAATCTGTTTCAGACATAAAATTAACTCTTCCTTTTCTTCAGGTAGAGTACCAGTAGCTAAAAAAAAAAAAGAAAAAAAAAAAAAAAAAACATAAATTGCACCTGGAATTTGCCACTTGTGTTTCATGTATTTTTGGGTAGTCTTGTCAGTTCTAACTGAATCCATTATTAAAACAGAAGTTTGTTGCACGGACAACTGATAATAGTACTGTCCCCTTTATATATAAGGAAAAGCTGAATTAGAGTTTTGAAATGAGTTATTAAGAGAAGAAAGTGAAATATGACTAAGATACCTTCCCATTTTTGCATATGCAATACGAGATAAATGTCAGCTCCACTTTCCTGCTAGAGAAAATAAATAGAAATACATTCACTGCAATTTGCTCAAAAGCTAATTATTTTGTTTGATGAGAAAAAATCTTTTCCTAGAGTAATAATTGCCACATATTTTCTTAAAAAGGAAAGAAAAGACAATTTCTAAAAGAAAATTTAATGTCACAAAAATTTAAGTTAGTTTAGTCTTGTTCTTCATTTCAGTTTCATTAGTTTCCTTCTTTAAATATTGTTTGACAAATTTCACACTTTAGGAAGAACACTTCAGTCTTCTGCAATAAAACAGACTTGTCCAGGTGTTGCATTAAATCACTAAAGGAAGGTAAACACAGATGGAAATATCAGGTTCTTGTCATATGGAGAAGAAAGGTAGGCATCATACTGGACTGTTTAAAGAGGTCTAGCACGTCAGAAATGTGAAACAAATACCTCTCTGTACACATCTAGACCCATTCTTCCTTTTAGCATCATACCTGGAAAAAAATATGGTTACCACTTCGAAACAGCCCAGTAAAGATCTTCTGAAAATAATGGGACATCTAAAGCATTTGAGCTACATGAAGAATCTGGTTGAGCTGTTTAACCTAACAAAGAGAAGACCAAAGATGAAATAGTTTTCTAGGATGCACAACACTGCTGTAAAGAGCAAGAAAATAATAGGTACTCTTTAGTCATGGTGTATAAGACAAGAGGTAACGGGCTTGTACTGCAGAATGAAAGATTCAGGTCAGACACAAGGACCAAAAGACTGGTTTCAGCCTTGTGGTTTCAGAAGTCAACAAAAATAGGCATATGGAATCCTGTCACAAAAGGTATAGGCTTAGTGGATACTGTCTTAGGAAAGAGAAATGGATAAAGAGATTTCAAGATGGTTTCTGTGTTTACTGGGTCACTAGGGAGATGTGTCAGTTCACTGAAAAAAGTATGCTGTCTTTCACATGAATTATAGAAGGCATTAAGTCTGAGCAGTTTTTCTAATTTCAGTTAAGCAGAGAAGAAAAGGTGCTTATTGTTTTTCAGTTTGCAAGTCCCAAAACAGAAACAATATCCTGATACAAGACAGCCCTAAAACACATGCTTAAATTCCTCCCTGTTCAGGACACCATTCAAGCAGGGGTCAAGCATATTTAGTTGTCTGCTGAATCAAAGATCTGAATCTGTTCTGCTTTCTAAAATATGATCATTAATGCCCAACACAAGCTTTTTCAATTAACAACTCATTATATTATTATCTCTTTTTAAAAAACATGTATATCATCCAGGTTACCTTTCTTATCTATGTGGTTCTTGCCATCTGCTGAAAGACATTTTAGGTTGTTAATTTAAAATGCCCAAATTACTTGAAGTTAATGAAAAATAATTAAGAAAAATGTTAAAAGATGTATTATTAACAAGTCTATATTATATGCAAATATAGGGTATTAATGTTGTGTATCAAATGTTGTGCATCAAATAAATATTGTGTATCAAATAAAGAGGATGTTGTGGTGGGAGTCTACTATAGGCCACCCAGGCAGGAGGATGACATCAGTGAGTTATTCTTTAAGGAACTAGGGGATGCTTCTAAGTCATCCGCCCTTGTTCTTATGGGAGACTCAACTTGCCAGACATCAACTGG
>VZTV01047738.1:0-10282 GCA_013400875.1 Anhinga rufa
ATTCTATGACCCTATGATTCTAAGTAAGGCCCGAAATCTAAATGAATTTTGAGTTTTCAGTAAGATTGATGAGGTCTAGCATGAGAACAAAGACAGGAAGTTAGCGACTATGTACAGGGTAGAAGTAAAACTAAAATATTTTTACATGTACTTATCTTCTTCCCAAAAGAACTGGCATGTAAAACTTAAATGCTAGCACAAATACTTATGAAAATATGTGTGCATTTATTATATCCTTAGGAAGGTAAGTAGGATATAGGATAAAATGCAACATGAGATTATCTAATATATGTTATGGTGAACTAACCTCTTTCCTTAATAACCAGTTACCCAGAGATAGGAATTGCAGTGGATCTCATTTCAGTATGGATGCAGGTGAAGCATCTCTTTCTCAGTAAAGCATTTGGTATGAAATCAAACGGGACCTTAAAATGCAAAAGATGAGGATTAGTTACAAGGTAATTAATGAACAGTAGATTAGTAACAAAAGGGTGTCAGAAATAAAGTTATTAGTGGACTTCCTTAGGACTAATATTTTCTAATATTTCCATTAGTGACCTTGTCACAAAAACCATCTGAGCATGTCAAGCACACTTGCTGAGGATGCAGGGTTAGAGTGTGAAGAGGAATATTCACATCATTTGGCATAAGAATCACAATGATTTAACATCCCTGCACAGACAGTGGAGGGAATCAGAGAGGATTTTTTAAAAGATGGTCCAGAATGGGATTCCACCTTACATGTTCTTTAACATCTCTTGGAGAACACGATATGTTCGAGAGAATGAAGCTCCTTAACCTAGCAGCCAAGTTAGAAGATGTTGCATCACTGAGGTTGAAGATGGTCAGAATACCATACAGGAATAATCAGGTGAGCTTGGGGGACAGAATAAGAGAGAAAGGATGACCTTTCATAGCTTGAAATACAAAGTCATGTGTTTAGCTGTTAACCAGAATTTGTGCTATGAATTTTGAGTCCACGTTGAAAATGACAAGAGGCAAAAGCAAAGTCCAAAACCAACACTTGAGTCCTTTGATGATCATAGGATGACTGATCTAATGAAGTCATGGCAAAAAAAAAAATTAAACAGAAAAAAAAAAGAAAATAATCTAAATACATATCAGGAACACTTTTTCTAGCACAGACAAGGAGGAAGTGTTAATGCCATTTCTCAGAGCAATGATAAGATGCTTATCAGGACATACAGTTCTGATCAAAGGAAATTCAAACTGGACTGATTGAAGGGAAAATACATATGCATGACCTGAGAAATAGAAAGTCTGTCTTATAGGATACTAACAACGTTGATCCTGACAAACTGTGGGCTAAGGGTGAGGGAGAAGGTGTGCTTAAGCTAATGAACTATGCTGGTACAAAACCCAATGCACTTAACATAGCCACGAATAAAAGCAGATGGAAGAATAGGTTAATGACTTCTAGGACAATATATTCTAGGACAACCTTCTACTTGGAATACTAGGTCCAAACAATCTACCAAGTTTAAGATGAAGATACATATGAATGAGCTTTATGAATGGCAACTATAAAGCGCCCAGAATATGGCTCAGGGCTGTGACGGAATCATAAGTTGTTTTTTGAGGGGCATTCTGAAATCATCAGATAAAAGATGTTACACAATATGTAAAAAAAAAATTAAATCTTTATAATTAAATTTATCTACTCTTTCATTATTTAAAAAATACCCAAAACTTCCAGCTTTGCTATAAGAGAAGGAATATGAGTGTAGTATAACACTGCAAGAATCAGAATTGCTGCATGGATACACCAGGGCAGTAGAAGTCAATTAGTCAAAGATTTGAGGTACTCTCCATAATGACATTCCACAGGATCTATATTACAGAAGTCTTATTTCTCTAACCTCTGTAGCAGCACAGGAAGATGCCTGCCAGGCTACATTTAGACATTTTGTCACTGGGTGCCTTCCGTATGCAGTGCACACAAACTGTGCAGTACTTTGGCTAATAACAGTTCCTAATGGGGTGTTGTGAACACTAAATGACATCTGTGAACAGAGATGTTCCAGCACTCAGAGACTAAGTATTTTTCTGGCATAATTTTATAGTCACCTCTGATAATAAGCACTGATCCTGTTCTGCTTTCCAGTGCTGTTTTACATATGTGCAACGGCTGGGCAGCATTTAAAAGAATTAGGATGGACTGGTTAGGGTTCATGCCTCTGTTTGCCACCCTTAATCTATCTAATCCTTCTACACTATGGTTGCCTAGAAAATACCTAAGTAACTAAACTACTGTAGCTTGAATGGTTTGTGTAGCTAACAGAAAGTTTCACATATTGCAGCCTTGGTCACATTTTTATCACCATCGTGAATGTACAGACTTAAACCAGGGAGATGCAAAAGAAGAAAAATCAGTTGGTTGCCATTTCTCTGCTTGAATTCACTACAAGATGGGAGGAAAAATAAACTTTGACATATATCCCCCAGAATAGCAATGCTTTTTTTTTTTTTCTTAAAAGAAAAGAAACTTCCAGAGGGGTACCTTGGAGACCTGTATTTGTTCCATGCTTGTAATTTCCAGTAGAGTCAACAACTTACAGCTGGTTTAATTGAAACACAGTACACAATAAGTTGAAAAATATTTCAGAAAGATGAATCTTGAAGATAACATCCAAAAGCACTGAAGGAGAGGAGCTTCTCCAAGCATAAACTGATCTCCAAATCTCTTCTTGTTGGATTTGATGATACTGCTCCCCTCTCAAAAGTATTTATTACTTTAAAAGTAATACGGAGGAAGAGTAAATTCAATAGGGTCTTATATTTATCGAAAATAATACACCTATCAGCAGACTGAAAAAATATGGAAACTTGCGAATGATATGGTTTGTTTTTCTTCAAAGAAAAGAGCAACACATTACTGTGATAATAAAAAGTTCTTTAGCTGTGCAAGTTCTCTGTCATCATAATTTTCCTTTTACCGCTTTGCACGAGTACCACAGCAGTTTACACTAGGGGCATTGAGACTGCCATGCTACTGTAAATAGCTCTACAAAAAATCCCTGCTGTTTCTAGTCTTTGATTCAGCAACATGACCTTTTTTTTCTAAATGAAAACGAGGACTGGTTCTGAACCATAACTGAGATGAAGCACAACTTGCTCTACCTATTAAGCTATCTCATATAAAGAATGGGTCATATTCCCTACAGTTTTGGGAGTGGCTTCATTAAGATACCTGTAATATTTTTCCAAAAAAAATCCTTTTTATGATTACTTTCAGGTTACTTTTGGGTGAGTCCACAGCCCACAGAGTTTGAAACATGACCATAGCATTCTGATAAATAAGGCACTTTAAGCACAAAATTTTTGTCCTGCCTGCCAGAAGTGGGAACTGCTATCCAGAACTTATGGATGAGATCTGGTATGGATTTTGAATGAACAGAAGGAAGCTGCCTTTCTTGGCCTGACATCTGATTTTATTAGGAAAAATGCTTTGTTAAGCACCCCAGAAAACTCAAAGCTCAATTTATTACACAGATTTAAATGACTGTGAGTGTCATCAACAAGAGAAAAGCAGGTTATACCTATATATGAAATGTATTGTACATTCCAATTAGGTAAGATACATCATTTCATAACTTGCAAAAATTACTACCAAAAAAATCAAGGATGTTGCATTCATACACCACATGCTCTCATGCAAAGTGAGAAGAAAAAGGTTCTTAAACTCTAATCTTAGTAGAAAATTTCCTTTCTGCTGCCCACATGAGACACTACAATATGATCTCAGTTACACGGCAACCAGTATGACTGAGAACCATACGACTGAAGAAAACTTTAGGAGTTCATCATGTACCTCACTGGCCAAGTCAAAATAACCTCTTATCTGTGGCATTTCTGACAGACACCTTGAGAGGGAACATCTCGTCAACCGCAATCTTATGTTTTGGCTAACATCTAAACTGTGTTCTCCTTTCTTCTGTTTCAGTCCAATGCCCTGTTCTTCAAAGACATCCAGTCTTTCTGCCTCTGACACATTTTCCTCCTCAGACTTCTTTTCTATATACTTCAGACAACTCCCATCTTTACAAGACCATCAGATTTTTAAGCTTTTCTTGTTTCTTTCTTTTAGACTCTTAAAGCAGACCATACATTTTTATTGGAAATGCCCCAAACGGGGAACAGGTCCAGCCTTACCTGTGCTAGGTAAAGAAAAAAAAGTACTATTATTAATGACACACCCATTTGCAGCAGCCTGATATTGGTTCATATGCAGCTTTTCCAAGGGATAGCTACCCACAAAGGAATAACTATCTAGCCAGAGACCTTGCATCTTGCATTTGTACAGCTTATCCTGCATAACCGTATTTCGCACTTGCACAAAATTTTCTCAGAATCACTTTAAACCCAGTCCTCTTTTCCAGTGCACTTGCACAGCATCCTAGGCTGCAATTTTGTGCAAATGTAATACTTGCACACACACTACATCATCCAGGTGGAACTACTGAGGCATATGAGATGCAGAACAGACTGTTATGGAAGCCTACTCAACCCCACTGATTTCCCCTTTTTGATGATACTCCCCTTTTTGACCACAAATCATTATTGTGATAATTTTAAAAATGTAATTGTTCTTGGTTTAACAATAAAACAGGAATCAACATGGTCAATTCCAAGTAGTAGGCTGGCTTTCCACACTTCACAAAGTATCCCTATCCTACATATTAGGGCACATGTTCAAGGAAAAATGGGACAACTAATTTGACACCATCTTTTCTGAATATATGGAATATGTTAGATGTTTTTGTAGAAATAAATCTGAAACTGCTAATTATTTAATGTCAAGAAGAAAAGAAAATACTTAAGAGATTAATGTCCATGGTCATCAGAATGCCCCGCTAGCAATTCAAGTCCATTCAGACATGCAGAATCACAGCCAACTTATCTCTTTCTCCAGGGCCAAAAGAAAAGTGTAAGTCCTCTTGGGAACCATGTGTATTTTTAATAATATTTCTTCTCAATTAGTCTGTTGGGAAAGATAAGGATTTCTTTCCTATTAAAAGTCTAGTTTGAGGAGAACACAAGGGTTCTCAAGGCATGTCAGGATCCAGGCTGCTGAAGTCTTCTGCCCTGCTTGCCCCCAGTAACTCTCCACTCCTCTTTGTCCCCACATAAAAGCTTGGCAGTACAAAAAAGTGACAGTGAACATGAGGCAGCACAGAGGAATTTCAAGATTTGCAAAGGCATCTCCATAAGGCAGACACCCCATCTCTGCAACCCAAGCCCTCTTCCATCATGGAAGTTGCTTTTGAGTTACAAGAAGAAAGATCTATGCTATTTCTTGCAGCCTCTTATGTTCTCAGGTCAGTGGTTCTCAGGTCAGGAAGCCTTACATGTGCAGCTAGTAGTTATTTAGCCCTCAGAAAATTGCTCCCTGATGGGTTTAACTTAATAGGGTATTTTGACCACCGGATCAGAACAGTACTTTATATATGAGGTTTCATATAATCCTATTTGCCTGACAATTTTGGCCCATCTATTTCTCAGATTCCTCATTCATTTACTTTATATCTTTACAATGAAGCTATAAAAGCATTTGCCAGCCTTCATCAGATTCCTTTATGTTATAGTTATTTCAGGCACTTTAGTTTAAAAGGTATCCATCCAGTTCCTTCATTTCAGCATATCCTAAAGTCAAGAAAGAAGAAAATGTTTTCTTGCCAAATTTAATGCAATAAAGGTTAAATGGAAGAAAAAAACAGCTAAACCCACTTATACAACATCGAACACTGTGAAGAGCTACTTCCATAATTCCAGCAAAGAACAACTTTCAGAATGCTAGAGACCATGAGGTGTATGGGCGATGTCGGTTTGGCAATGCAGACGACACGGTGCACCAGAACGTGGGACCATCCATTGCTCAGAACGCTATTCTCTCTTCTGGCACATTGAGCAAGCCAAACAGGAAGAACATCCCACATGCGTATGGCAAAGATGGAGAACAGAAGGAATGATTTGATCCCTGATATTTCACGGACCATGAGCTGCTCGGTGTGATCAAACCTCTTCATTTCTTGTCCTGAATTTTACAAATCTTTACTCCCTTATTTTACAATAAAATTTTACAAATTTTATCCCCCTCAAGCAGGGGGGTTGGATGAGATGATCTCCAGACATCCCTTCCAACCCCCACCATTCTGTGATTCTGTGATTTTCTCTTCCCCTTTCTTCATCTTCAGAGGAAAAAAAGAAAGTCAAATGGCTGATAAGTGTCTTACTTCCCATGAAATGGTGGTGTAGAAAGACAGTATTCTCACCTCCTCTCTTCCTTGCAGAAACACACCTGACCTTTAATAAAGAAGATGCAAGATGGGGAGGGAGGAGGGAGCAAGCCAAGTAAGCAAGTAACACAACACGTTTCTAAAGTAGTAGAGAAAATGGGGATCTTTACCATCTAGTCTTTCAAGTAACTACACAGGACAGGTAAGGCTTTGTCTCTCAGTAAAGGATTCTGGGTAAGATAAGATAGAAAACCAAAAAATATGAGAAAATATTTTCATTTATAAGTTTATTTTCATCCATGAACACAGCTATGAGTAGACATTGTGCAATTCCCACACAACATACAGATGGCATAGGTAATAAGGAACAACGTAAAAAGAGTAAATATTCAAACTATAAAATACAAAATGCCAAACTGTATTAACTGTATGCATTTAAGAATAGGAGTTTTCATTCTCCCGGGTCCACTGTCAGCATTGAGAAGTTTCTCATCTCTATGTAATTTTATTTAGTTTATTTAAAGATGTAAAGAATTGCTTTCCTCTGCAATAATTGCTACTGGTCATGTCACTGTCATGGCCTCTGGAAGAAATAATGAATTCTCAACCTTGTCTCAGTCCACTTTGTCTCAACAACACAGTGAAAGCAGCGATTTCTTCACAGGAAAAAGAAAACTTTTCTTATTAATATATTATGGTCTAATAGCCATATGTCAAATTTTCAGATGCTTCCAGCTCCTGTGGAGGAGGAATAAGGAGGACTGACAACTGTCAGGTACTAAAGATTCAGAATCAAATGCAGAACATCCAGCTCCGTTACCTGTGGCATTTAGACCAGAGGGCGAAAGCTCACATGATGAGTGCAGAAGTAGTTTTGTCTGCTTCCACGTGGCCATTGTTGCCAGGGTAACTACATCCTCCAAAATCCTCGTGTGCAGCACGTCTCGCTGGCTTCCCACTACCACTGGCTCTCCGAGAGACATCACAGCATGGCAGAAGCGCAGGGAAAAGGATGAGATTGGCACACCACACTTCTATATATGAGGTGTTCGCATGGAAAGGCTCCTTAGAATGCCATGGCTGAAAACACATAAAAGTAATAATATAAACTTTAATTTTCAGTATTTTTATGCCTTAGGACAGGAAAGATACCTCATGGATCTCTGCAGGCTGTACCTACAGGGACAACAAAACTGACAGATCTTTAGTAAGAGCAACCTGTCTTTATCCTTTCCAATCACTGTGCAATCACATAGCAATTTGAAGTAAGGTTTCAGAAAGAACTCCAGAAGCAAATAACCCTGAAATTTAGGGGAGTTTGCATCTAAGCTTACCTTTGCAACAACCTTTTTCCTTTATGACAAGATGAACCAAAGCCCCAGCTCTGACCACTACGTTCTGGCACAGTTCAGGTCCAGACCTGGATCTCATGTTGCAGCTCAGATTTTTTTGCAAAAGTGGTATCTGCCTGTGCTAACTAAACACAAAATTACTGATCCACATGCCATCTTGGCTTTTTGTGATCATGAACCTTAAAGAAAGCATTTGAAATGTTGAAAAACCTAAACCAGAGGTGATCGACATATATCTTCTAGGCTGGAAGTGGCCTACTTGTCCTATTTATGTGGCCTTCAAGATATTTACTTATTCTGCAGTGCTCTCACTTTTAAAGTACATTTCAAGCACACTTAGATCCAAAGAAATCTTTGCAAACATGCCACAACAGTGTGTTCTGAATGTGAACACAGTTGCAGAGAATGACTCAGAGGTCCACATCCTGAGTTTCTTCTTAACTTCAGGGTGCCACCAGTCCAGAAATCCAGGGATGACTTTTCAGCATCAGCATCAAGAATTTAATGATATTTACGTGAGTTGACATATTGGGAGTGAAGAGTGTGGGAAGAATGCAGTTGTGAAGAAATTAAAAAGAAAGGTCAATAACATCAAGGCAAGGTCAGGAAAGGGAAGGTAGAAATAGAGAAGGAAAAGCAAGAAACAAGGGATAGAAGCTACAAAACTTTCTCCATGAATGATTCAGGACATGTCAGTGAAGAATGGCAAAAATAACCACTCTCCTCCATAAAAGCCAGCTTTGGCTCTTGGTGTTTAGGCAAATCTTCCACTGACTTTAACAGATGTCCTGCACAGTATCAAAGGGAGCATACAATTCTGACTGCCCAGAAGGAATTCAGCCCTCACTGCTGAATGAATGTGATGCCGTTAATTTAAGAATAAACATCTCTGCCTCAGCATATTTAAGTTTTGCTCCCATGATGTGTGATTTCTTTGAGACGGTACACTTCATGTGTTTTTGAAGTTGTACATTATCAAATGCAAAAGTGTTTCCTTAATATTTAAAAAATGCAAGGCTCAGGAATTCCAAACTATTGTTTCTGGTCCTTTTTTGCTTATTTAAAATCTGTGGTTTTGCTGAGAATCCTAACATTTATTGTCCTTGTATTGCACAGTCAATTTAAGTGAATTATAGCTACATATGTATACATTTTTATACTTGTTTGAATGACCAGTATATTTTGCTAATACAGAATAGTGCTCCTTCCACAAAATAATCTCACTGATATCAGTGAGACCAAATAAAAAATAAAGTACTACTTAGCATAAGCAAGAAAGGTAAGAATCGGGTTTTAACTAGTTTCGGTGTTAGGACAATTGATAGTCAAACACTGCAAAGTCAAGTACAAGTCCCTATGATATTTTATTCATATATTCAACAAAGCAAGGACTAAAACATCGCATTTCAAACATTAAATGTAAGACTACTGACAAATTCTCAGTAGCATTAAATAGAGCAAATATTAAAACCATGTGGTAATAAATTGATGTGTTTTCCCCTCTAAGGCTTTTAATCCTCTTCAGGACCATCAAAAAGATTAACTCTTTCTTTGAATGTATCACCACCATGTTACTAGGCTAGTTAGTATCTGCAGTTAGGCTTAATAATAATAGGAAATTAATTATCCTTATGCTCATCTGAATTATGGGAAAAATTAATTATATCTCTCTAAAATTACTAGGAGACGGGCCATTGATTTGCATGAAAACAGAATTAGTGCCTTGGATTAAAAAAAACTGAGGCACCTGTAAAGAATCTGAGATAGGGAAAACACACTCAATGACAAGAGCCTGAAAATATTTGTATCTGAAGACAATTTTCCTTGTCTGTAACTTCACAAAATTCCAATTCTTTGACCTTATTAAAATTTAGTTAGACTATTTTTAAAAACTTAGGCAAAAAATTTTATCATTAAATCACAGGATTGTTCTTTTTTCACCACTTACATACCTAATCCCAAATAAATTTTTTTATATTATTTGATGGAATGCAGCTCCTCTGAGCCCCTCCATAGTTCTAGAATATATGTGACACAGATTTTTCTGCATTTTTCCCATCTTTGGTTTATTATTGTGAAAGCACTGTATAGTTAGTACTGTTTTTATGTCCTTTAGAGTACCAGCATAATTCTTTAACATTCAGAGGCCATTGTACAGGACTTTTCATTTATAGTTGTTAAAAAAACTAAACAAGGTTTATTAGCATCAACATTAGCAAGAATATGGGAAAACTGAAGATAAATGACGTGTCCCATGTAAGATGGTGGGTCAGCAAAAAAGGTCCTAATTCCTAATTACAGATCTATCTGATTGTACTTCAGGAAACTTTAATTCTTCATTCATGAAAGCTGACAGGAACATAATTCTGGATAATTTTTCAGGTTTAAGTTCCACCTCTTCTCGTGATGTTGCATATATGGTGTGCTCTGAACAGGGAAACTAAATTTTTAGGCAAAGAAACCAAGCTGAATGTCAGAGTTAATGGGCTGCTACTTCACTACTTTCCCCGCGGCATGGCCTTCTCCATGGGCCACACTGCCTTCAGAGATATACCTGCTCCAGCGTGGCCTTACCCACAGCCACAGTCCCTCCAGAAATAAACCTGCTCCAACCTGGGATTTCCCATGGCTGCAGTCTCTCCAGGGGCGTACCTGCTCTGTCATGGGCTTATC
>VZTV01047738.1:28062-50663 GCA_013400875.1 Anhinga rufa
GGGAGCTGCTGGAGCAAGGCCAGCGCAGAGCCACAAGGATGCTCAGGGGATGGAGCATCTCCCTGGGGAGGAAAGGCTGAGAGACCTGGGCTTGTTCAGCCTGGAGCAGAGAAGGCTGAGGGGGATCTCCTCAGTGCTGATCAGTGTCTGAAGGGCGGGTGTCAGGAGGGTGGGACTGGGCTCTTCTCAGCGGTGCCCGACGACAGGACAAGGGGCACCGGGCACAAGCTGGAACACGGGAAGTTCCACTGAAATCTGAGGCAAAACCCCTTTGCTGTGCGGGTGCCAGAGCAGCGGCCCAGGCTGCCCAGAGAGGCTGTGGAGTCTCCTTCCCTGGAGCCATTCCCACCCCGCCTGGACGCGGTCCTGTGCCCCTGCTCTGGGGGTGCTGCTCACACAGGGGCTGGACGAGGGGAGCTCCGGAGGGCCCTGCCAGCCCCTACCCTTCTGTGATCTAAAAAAGAACTCAGCAGTACTGAGGCCTTGCAAACAGGTGTCTCTTTACTAGGCTGATTTAGGAGCATCACCCCTGTCACGAAGCGCAGTCCTTGCAGCAGCCTGGGGAGCTCTCACTGGGCTCCCACCTTCAGGAAGGCTGGCTGGGCTGGAGGGGCCAAGGCAGCGCAGCAAGAGCCAGCTGCAAACCCTTGAGACGGGCACTAGTACCACAGTCGCAGCAGCCCCAAAGGCAGCCGGCACGATCTAGCACGACTGTGAATGGAAAAAGCAGTTCCAACAGACAGGGGAGAGGGTGGAGCTGTTGTAAAGGGATGGCAAGCATGTTCCTATCTCCTTAGTCACGTCAGTCTCAGCATCCTTTTATTATTAGATCACTGCCTAGGAAAGTTACAAATGGTGATGCCGAACCCTCTGAATCAGCTACGTTTTTTAATTTTTAACAGTTTTAACATCTACTTTCTCGCCCCATGAGGGACACGTACAAGTTAAGGCATATGGACAAGGTAATGCTGTTCGGGGGACTCATGCTAAAAAAGCGACGCCGCACGAACGTTTCTAAGTGCACCATGTGTGCAGACACTGTAAAAAATTTCCACAGCAGCCAAGTTAGCCAGTTCCCATAGAGAGTTGATCTGCAGCTTGATTTATTTTAAAAACTCAATTTTCTCTTATAAAAATAATAATTATGCTAGACTTACAGTACACAGAAGACCAACCAATACATATTTTATAAAATGGTTTAATGAATGCATGCATGTCTGATACAATGATCAGTAAATTTACTGAATTCAAATTATTTACTGTTGTAAACATTTTACAAAAGCATTGTGATTTATCTGGATATACAGTTCCTGACGGAAGAACTATTCGGACTGAATCAGCGGCACATCAAAAAATAAAGCTGACAAGACCCATTCTGCATATTCTCTTTCAACATGATTCCAGCAAGAGAAACAGCATGGTATAAAAAAGTGTAAAGATTGTTCCTACCATAACATCAAATTCTGGAAACTGTAAATACACGTTAAAGTGGTTGAAACAGTCAAAAGTCGTAATTATTGTAACCAGTCAGAAATTACAGTAAGAAATGTTATCCAGTTATATGGAGCTGTCAAAACCAAGACATTTCTTTTCATGTCAGTTGATAATTCTTTTTCCACAAGACAGCAAAACTTTGGCAATCAGAGGCGCTGAAAATAGTTTTCAAAGTTCAAGACAGTCACAGCATTTTCTTTGCGGAAGGTGAACTGTACACCAAGGCTCAGAGGTTGTGAAAACTGTTTCCAAGTGGAAAAAAAAAAAAGTGCAAATGTCCTGCACAGATAGCTTAAAAAGCTGCTGGTACAATCATTCACCAACAGAATCTTTGTTTTCTTTTTGCATAGTTCACACATCACTGGGAATGTGACAGGGTGTGCTGTTTTTGGCAAGAGCAAGAAGAAAGTGATACTGGTGTGAGTCGCCATGTTGGGCATGCTGGATCCATGCAGAATTCAGGTAGAGGGCTGCTACCTGGTGTTATTGGACACTGAATACTGGTTTTGTTTTTGTTGAAGCAGCTCAGTAATAGCCAAAAGCTTCTTAAGAACATGCTGTAGAGAGAGAGTCAGTAAAACCGTACATTAGCAATGCGAAATGGAATGGTCTTGCTTGAGAAGCATTTTCAGCAGTAGCCTATCAGAAATGCTACTACGTAGTTTAAAATACATTAAAGCCAAAAAAAAAAAAAGAAGGAAACAGCTGATTCCGTAGTCAATAAGACGCTGCTTCAAAAGGGAAGTCTAAAACAGCATTACGAACTTTGCCTTTCTGCCCATGGATCTTTTTGCTGCTTTGGGGTTTAACCGGGAGGCCGAGAAAGCGTACTGCTGACACGCTGTTGGGGTTTGCCAGAAGGGTTTGCCACACTTGTTTACAAACGTACTGGCAAATTAGGAAGCAGAAATGGGAGGTTATCAATAGAAAGCTAACGAAAGTAAATTTAGTTCTCAACTGAAAAAAAAAAACAAGATCCTAAAACTAACAGCCCAGAGAGCCTGTCAGGAGACAGTAATTTTGTGGGTTTAGGCTTCCTCTAGAAACGAAAACTTCCTCTGGCAACTTTAAAAAAACCAACCGTCTTTGGTTTTGCTGCACGAAGAAACAAAACTACGGACTAACTGTTTACAGCTAATAACCTCCTGCTGAAATGCACATATTCTAACATGTTTACCAGGCATCCTGCCAGCCAGAAGTACTACAAAAGAGCCCTGGTATTAAGAGTAACTCAAGATGTACCACCTGTACCTCTCTGACTTGTTCGGTAACCTTTGTTGCTCACCTGCATTACACCTCGCTCATTACTGAGCGTCCGGAGTTCATCCGAGTGTACCACACATATCTCATGCAAGGCCGCCAGATCACGAGATAGGTCAGTTCTCGAGTGCTCTGTAGTGTCTGGAAGCTCAGGAACATTCTTCAATGAAAAAAAATGAGAGCAGATTTAGGGTGCCCAGTCCCCGGGCACGCAGGAGGATCAACTACAGCTCTACAGCTCTCCAGCTGTTTTGTGCTGCAGGCAAGTACTGCAATGTTAGTCTTCCCAGCTAAGTCTCCAGTCCGTCTTTTCATCACAAATTATGTATTTCCTCCTCTGCAAGCATGCGCTGTATGAGTATACTGCAATTTCTACTCCTGCTAGAAGGTTCTTGCAAAGAGATCAGGTATTGCTATGCTACCATTGAGCGGACCAGAAGGCTACTGCATGTAGAGACTCATAACCTTCCCCTAAATGAGGGGGAATCCATCCTTCAGGTATTTTTTTCCATGTAAGTGAGAGAACAGCAGCAACAAAAATTCAGCAAAAATCTCCTAACTATCAAGTAACTCATTATGCTGGTCATAAAGTAATAATGTAATTAAAACAATAGATTAATTCAACAGTTTTTTGCAAACCAACAGTTTTCAGAGACCTCACACAAAATCTGTCATTTGGAGAAAAATGTATCGTAATATGCGGAAGTTGCAATTTAACCAGAAAAAGGTGACATATGGCAACGTACCCGAATGCCACACTCAGATTAAAATATTCTGAGGTGTCTTCTGGATCACTTTTAAGGGAACAATTCAGGAAGCTTGGCATATTTTTTTTCATCTTGGTTTTCAAAATGAATTCTGTTACAGCTCTCACACGCAATCCAGTAACAGTTTAAAAGAATACCGTAACTGCAGTTCACTTTCAAACTACAATATCTAGAATGCATGGAGCGACACGTTTGGTAATGCAGAACTGAAATTAAACCTATTATTTTTTTAAAGCAAAATATAATTTCAATCTCTGGTCAAAGCCATATGACAGATTACATGTGAGAATTTTTCTTTTGAAACGTATTTTTTAAAATCTGTATTTTCGGCCAGAATTTCTAATCCTCATAGCTATAAAATCTATTTCAGCTTCTCACATCTGCAGAGGCACTAAATGAATAAAGTCTCAGATGACATGTGATGGTTTTAGTTCCGTATGACAGGCAGTTTCTGAACAACCACAGGATAAAAACTTATGCAGTTACAAGCTCTCAAAATTGTGTGGGAGCTGATGCATTTTTGAGCTAGTTAATAATTAAAGATCTTTCATTTACAATGTTGCTATGTAACTTCCAGTAAAGATTTTTTAACCACCTACCCCAAGTTCGTCCAAGAACATGATCATGCGATGTTTGTTGCTCTTGATGAATGGATTTACCCCTTCCATATACGGCTCCTAGTAAATGTTAAAAGTATTCATTAGAACAAATCAATGCCAAGATAACGGCCATACCTGAAGCGAACACGGTGCAGTCAGACAAGTGACACTGCAAAACAAGAACGTCATCTGAAGCGATTCTGTTTTTTGAAGTGAATTCCTAACGTCTGGTGCGCAGCCAGTCACGAGACTCCAGAATTCGCTGTTTTCTTATGTTCAGAAGATTCAGAATCTCCGATTCAGAAATGTTCTTACACATGCATACCGACAAGAATCTGCATTAAGATGGACGAACAATCTCTCGATTCCTAGCTGCAATGAACACACGCTCTACTATCAAAGGGATGATCGGGAATAAGTGCCCTCTTTCTCGTTCCTTCATTAACGCTTACGTTCCAAGTTACATTTGTCAGAAAAACAACTTTATAATGCCGGCCTGAAGTCACTTTCATTATGCTTAAGTCAACGAGATTTATTTTCCAGCCATGTTTCGGCCTGGGAACTGAGGCAGACCAGTTGTTGCTGGCATTCTTTTAGTGTGTAATAGAAACTTCATTGAAAGCTGGGGCTTTTTAGGGCACTTGATTTCCAACATTCATTGTGTCTAGCAATATGAAAATGAGTGCCAATAGAAGGGGTGCCTTGAAGCGCTCCATCACGGAAAACATCAATCTAAGGAGTAAGTTAACGCAGGGTGAAAGCAGGTGAGGGGGAAGAGTCAGAGGTTGGCAGTTGTTAATTTGTTTCAGAATGGGATAATCGATACAAGCTGGGAATTCAGTCCTGATTAGCCTCAATCCGGAAGTTAATTACTATATATAGATAGAATGTGTGTGGAATGCATTTCAAGGCTGTGTACAGAAGCACACCAATATTACTGAAAGATGCCTCCCCTTTGACATCAAACAATCAGTGGAAATGCAAAAAAGAATAGCTCCCATTATCTATTTAAGGCAGGATATTTATCTTTCTGATTCTTTCCCGTCACAGATGTCTGCTCTAGCAATTCTCAGTTGTCTTTTTGATAAAGATATTCCAAAAGAAACTGTGCCCGTGTGACCATCACGGACACTTCTGTTGTGGTGGGATGGCTGCCTGCCTTTCCTCTCCCACTTCTGCCCTCTAACGCAGGAAATACCGGAGTGTGACTGCTACCTTTGCCCTTGCAAACAGGCGAAAGAATGCTCCGCATACTTCCGCTGATGTCTTTGGAACAAATGCCCGCTGAGTTTATCTGTGTTCTCGTAACATCAATACGTGTCTGCATCACACTCGAATATGGTCATTCATCCATCAGTTATTTCCACAGACCATTGCTGGTGTTCCTACTACCAGACTCAAAATCTCCATGGGATGTACCAGGGCATTAATGTGAGTTTTGAGATCACTCTCCTCTCAAATGATTACAGCTCCTCTTCCCGATTTGACCAGACTATGCTGCTGCTCTACTTCAGATCAGCACCCTGTTTAGCTCTAACTGAAGAGGACAGAAGAAACTGCAGCAACGATGCCTCCTTGCTGATGAGCACAAACAGGTGATGTATCAGGCTTTGCACAAGAAAACGGCAACAGATTTTTGCGTGTATTAAACAGGAACATTGAAATGTACTGGAAACATAGCTCTAGGCTGTTCTGTGTGTGTAAAATTATATTCACCTTAGCTCCAAATTCAACCAGATTTGCTAAATTCTGCACAGACTTGGCGACCAGCGTCAGCGTTCTTGCAGCAGTGGGGGAAGGAGAATCTGGCAGGAATAAAAAGCAGAGAGTTACTGGCCATTCCGTTTAAAACTAACAGCAGTCACATGAAAGTAAAGCTTTTCTCCAATTAATATTCTTTCCTGGAATAAAATATGTTTAATCTTACAACAGAACTGCATGTGGAAGATGTCACTTGGTGAAGCAGCAGTTATGTTGCTTAATAACGTCCACAAAAATATATTAATACGAATTTTTCTTACTGATTAAAATCTTACAATTTTCTTAATAGTTGCATACAGAACAAGTATGCAAAATACAGTGGTGTTAGTAAGCGGTGAAGTAAGAACGGTTTTCACAAAGATGAAACAGTTCTGTTGAAAGGATTATTTGTTGTTAGAATAAAAAAAAAATCCCTTCAGCATTTTAAAAAAAAAAAAAAGAGGCAAGTTTACCTTTTTCCTTATTTGTGTATACCCACATAAGTGGGCTCTGACAAGTTGTACAAATTATGCTCTAAGTTGCTGGCATCAGGAAAACAGAGTAAACGTTACATGCCATCGTGGCTTGTATTTCCATGGAATTCTAGCCACTTGCTCTACTTAACATCACAATTAACACTTTACACTAACCACTTTGTCAGTTAAAACTTCCTTTTCCAACAAATGATACTACCCAGTAATACCGTACAGAATTATTTTTCCCTCCAGTTACGGTAAATGGCCTGGTTGAAAGCCAGGTGTGCAGTGTTCCAAAATTGACACTGTTTTTATATAAGCTCTAAATTTTATAATTCTTCATAAGAACACTGTATGCTCCTCGTTGTCTACCTGCATCTCCTGCTGTTCTTCAACCCCCCTCGCCCCCTACAAAATCTGCTGAGAAATAGGGTCTAATTTTTCTTGTGTAGCTGGAGCTATGCAACTCGTATCTGCTGTTCGTCGGATCCAGTGCTTGGTACAGTGCAAGCCTCTGAAGCAGCAATGCTGGAAAACATTACTGGCCTTGGAATCTGGAACTTCCAGTTAGGAGAACTGATCTGAAGAAGTGAATTACTTTTAAAAACCTCAAAGATGCTTAAAACACAGGATTTGACTTTTGGAACTTTTTTTTTTTTCAGTCACAGTTGTCAAGGTGATAGGATTGCTGCTGATACTGAGCTGCACCTGCACACCCAGCCTTCAGGATATTTTTTTCCCCTATTATGGGAAGAATGTATGCTGGAAGCGTTGCTCCAAAAGGACTGCCTCATCTCTCTTTTGAACAGCTCTAAAAGACCTACACGGCGTCTGTAAGTTCACCTGAGCAGTGATCAGGAATATTAGCTGGATGTACACAAGCATGACTTCAACACCGAGAGATGAGCTTAAAAGGGATTGCTCAAATTTACAGGTACCTTTTTACACCTGCAGACACACTGCAGCCAGGTTAGGAGGTACCTAACTTGCAAATTACCTGAAGATAATAAAATCCTAATGAAAGGACCATTGTGTAACCAGGGCCATGTTTCCCAAATGCTTTCTCCAAAGCATGTACGGACATGATGACTGGGTGAGAGAAAGGAAGTTTCTGCTTGTCTTAGTATAGCTTAAAGACAGACGATAGAAAACATGTCACATTGTCTTAAAAATTGTGTATAAATAAAGAAAAAAAGCTTTTCTGAATCAGATTTCTGATTTCCTCCTAATTCCCAATCAGCATTTTACTGGTAAAAATCAAGAAGCTGCTAGGGAGGGAAGGAGGAAGAGCAATAGTGCAAACTAATGCCCTCTAGACTGGGGTGATCTTTGCCAACAAAAACAACCCCAGAAAACAAAGATGAAGTATAACATGCAAACTTTTAAAACTAAGTGTGCTGGTTTGGGCTGGGATAGAGTTAATTTTCTTCACCGTAGCTGGCATGGGGCTGTGGTTTGGGTTTGTGCTGGAAACAGTGTTGATAGCACAGGGGTGTTTTCGCTCCTGCTGAGCAGGGCTTGCACAGAGCCAAGGCCTTTCTGCCTCTCACCCCACCCCAGCAGCAAGGGGCTGGGGGGCACAAGGGGCTGGGAGGGGACACGGCCGGGACAGTGACCCCAGCTGACCCCAGGGATGTCCCACACCGTACAGCATCATGCTCAGGACGTAGAGCTGGGGGAAGAAGAAGGACGTGGGGGCATTTGGAGCAATGCGTTTGTCTATCCAAGTCACCGTTACGCGTGATGGAGCCCTGCTGTCCTGGGGATGGCTGAGCACCCGCCTGCCCGTGGGGAGCAGTGAATGGATTCCTTGGTTTGCTTTGCTTGTGTGTGCAGTTTTTGCTTTATTTATTAAACTAAACTGTCTTCATCTCAACCCACGAGTTTTCTCACTTTTACCCTTCCAATTCTCTCCCCCATCCCACTCCAGGGGAGTGAGCGAGCGGCTCGGGGGGCTGAGTTGCCAGCTGGGGTTAAACCGTGACACTAAGCAATTCCGATGCCTGAATGTTTTAATTTTAGTAATAGAGTTTTCACTAGTTTATGCTTTTCCTTTTTTCCTCCCACAGAAGTTAAGTTAAAAATGCTCACAAACATTTCTAGGTGCTTAAGGCAACTGCCATGGGCTAAATCGAGGCCCTCACTGCTAAAGCTTCAAGACAGGCAAGCCCCACGCCAACAGCGTGTCAGATGCGGTCCCCGATGTGAGCCACCAACCCAACCCAGTCACCCCTACGAGCTGATGCTATCTGATACTGGCCAGCACCGTGCCGCAGGCCAGTACGGCAGTTCTGCAGTCCTGGTCTTGCAAAGAGTTCCCTGTCGGTGGTTTAGTTAACTACTAGAGATGCGCTCACCAAGAGAACCTCAAAAACAGGGTAAGACTTTACGCAGTGAGAACACTCACTTAGGCAAGCCCACGGGAACTCTCCTGTAAGTCAACCAAGAGATTTCCATCTCAAGTCTGGACAACCCACCCTTTCTAAATGCCACCCCTCCCTCTCTCCTCTTTAATATTCCATATTTGAGATTGACAGTACTTAATGAGTCAAAGTAAAGACTTCTCCAATGGCTGGAAGCTGTCTAAGCAGGACGTTCGAACTAGTTTTTCAAGCATAGTTTTTGAGGTGCACAAATGTATTACAAGCTCTGCAGACACATTTTCAACTTTATAAATCTTGTTCATTTAAGAGATACCATGAATTTCAGCCATTAACTTTGGCATTGCCTTGTATTCAAAGTGACATCTGAAGATCACACACTTACATTTTTCACACTGCTAAAATATATACCACATTGCTAGATTTTAACTCAAAATTGAATTATTAAATGCCACAATGGGTGTTTTTCTGGACTTTAAAATGACATTATGCATAACCACCATCTAACCTTTAAGGGTGAAAAGCACATGTTGGCTGCCTTATGGAGGAGTCAGTCAAGCGACATGAATAACATGACTTCGGACAGCATTCAAAAAAAAGTCCTATTTTGCTACATTAGACACTACAGTAATTTCATGCCTACTGCTGTATAAAGTATGAATTCAGTCTGAAGCATATAGTTACCTGAGATGATATTAAACATCCTTGGGTTCAGGATAGCGGGACAAATCAGTCGAAGGAAAACAAAGCCACTGAAATGGGAAGAAAATTGTATTTTGTTCAGTAAAATTAGAGAATTAATATAAAATTATGTAGTCTTTAAGAATTCAAGTTAGTGTGGAATCTTTCGAGACAGACACCAACCAACCAGCCTGCACGCTCCACAAATAAGTTAACAAATTAGGAACATCATGCTATGACTTCAACTATGATAAAAGCTGAAAGAACAGGCATATTGATTTCCCAATTAAGGTGAACGGTTGAAACCACATGGGAAGAAGTTGTTAATTGTAAAGTCACACTGAAGCCAATCTCAGACCACACCGGCTTCAAAAAGGAGGCAGCCCTGGCCTCCGACCTCCCAAAGGTTTTCCATTGTCTGCTACAGCAAGACATCCATCCCGCAGCCACGCGCTTCCCCAAGCCCACGTAAGGAGGAGCGCAGGCGCGGGTGGGCAAAGGGAACCCCTCCTTCGGCAGTAACGCAGCCTTAGGCCAGCATAAGCTGACCCACATCCTGATGACTGTATGCTATAGTAGAAGAATAATATGGGATCTGCTACTTTTCTCCTGGAAGTAATTGCTGCCATCTAGAAAGCTGGGAAAAAACGTGCTCTGTTTTGACTGAAGAACTGGGAACTCATTCAAGAGAAACCCAGAATAGCCTTCAGCAGCATGCAAAGAATCTAACTTTCTGTCAATAGCAGAAGTAAAAAACATCCACCTCAGGTTAACCTCAATCCTGGCTAACTGCTACACAACGAAGCGACACATGGACCAACTAAAGCAATCTAAATCGTCTTTAATTTTGCTCGGAGTGCTTGGACGCTACCAGCAGACTGGTTTTCACTACAGCAATACCAAAGCCTGGCCATTTATAAAAGAAGGAAGGGGACCCTACACTACCTTGCCTGTTGATACACACTCAGTGATGGTAATGTCCCTATTACTTGAAAGTGACACACATAGCAGTGAGGTTAACACACCTCCCATATGTCCTAGGCACCTAATATATACTGTTATAGATGTTTCTTACTTCTCCAAGAACCATGAATTATGGGCTGGTAAGATAACAGCTCTCAACCATATGTGAAACTAAAATATTTTCTATGGGGTGAATTTAAAGCTATGAGGAAGTAATTAATTTTGAAGTCATGGCATATACACCAGTTCCTCTTTTAAAGTGCCCAAAGTTGAAGGCCAATGAGGTATGAATCTAGCATGGACCTTGCTGATGCAGAAGATCTGGTGCTTCTTACCCTGGCCAACCCGCCTAAATTAAGACTGAGTCAATATCTACATGGAAGTTTTGTGACCAGAGAGAAATGGCAGCACCTTCTGACTGATATAGTAGGGAAAAAACTGTACAACTGCTCCTGAATATGTAATCATTCTTGGACCAAAAAGAACACAATAAAAGATAATAATCATCACTGAAGGCTGTGAAACTCTGTACTCTAGAGAGAAATCACTAGTATCCGCTTGTGAAGACTAACATCACAAGAGCAAGGGATCCAACATTTATAGCATCCAGTGGAGACCTCTGGAAGACCCTGAATGCAAGCTGTGTCTGCTAAGGAGAGCCACATGGTTCTCTCCAGAGCTGGGGAGGAACAGAAAGAGACACAGTATTCACTGCTGAGCTCTGCAGCCTTCCAGTAAATTAGCCCCTCAAAGTAAGAGGGGCCCTCATGTTAAGAGCAGCCTCCATTTGAAGGTGATGCCCCTGCATGGCACCCTGGATGACATAAGGCTTCTGGTGTCAAAATGGTAAACACAAGCCAAAGCCAAATCCTCTGAAAGACGGAAGATTAACCTTGGCAAATCATACGGCTGCCAGGCACCACAAAAAAGGAAAGATGTGGCTCTGATACCCTTAAAAACCCCAGTGGTGTTTAGAAAAACAGTGTCAAGACCACAACTTTGTCAAAGGTTCCTGTTTGACCTGCACGGGCAATAGACAGTGTTAGAAGAAGGACTTGTGTATTGCATGGATTTACGAATGTAATCTGGAGTTTTTGTGGCTGGTGTGAGTTCCGAGGAGCCAGGTTCAGTAACCTCCTGCATCATTTCTGGAGATCTGGCAAGTTTCAACATGATTGGGCTGGAGCAGAGAAATTAAACAAAACCGGGAATTACATGTTTTTGGGAACCAACACAGAGAATTCATTCAGAGTGATCAGAACCAGCAGCCCAACACCAGCACCTTTCCAACACCAGCCTCCTCTGATGCAGAAAACAACATATCGTGATGCAGACAGTACCTCAGCGAAATCTAGCTGTCCAGTTGTTTTCCCCGAGAAGATATTAAGATTCCATACCATGTTGGGTCTGCATTTTAAAGGGCATGGATCTTTAAACCATGTAAGATTTCTCCAGCAATTAACACCAACTACGTTAAGAGTCCCAGATGGCATATGACAGGAACATTGTCTTCACAAGTCACTGCTCTCTGGTATCACAGAGGTTAACCATTGCTTTGAGAGAAGTTTTTCTTTCCCAGCATGAAAAAGGAAATTGCTGTTTTAGATTAGTTTGTAAAACTTGACAAAACACAAGTAAACTTGAAGTTAAAACTATTAAGTAAACTATACTCACCTCTTATACTACATCATCTTATCCTGTCAAGGCTCTAAGAGCATGATTAAGAATCTAGCACGCTCGTAAACCTTAATTGGGATATCATGCCTCAGCAGCATAAATATCTTAAATACTGCTGTAACCTGTGTAAGTACTATACAGTTTTGTCACTGAAAGAAACATAGATAAGGACACTGAAGTATGTCTTTAACAGGACCTGAAAAGACTATTTTCAGAATAAAGCAACAAGTAACTTACCTAACAACTCTGGTTCTCATGGTGGTATTGGCTGGCCACTTGTTTTGAACAGACTTCTGTAGGCACCCATAAATATACCTCAACGTCCTGCAAAAATAATAGCTAATTACTCATTCCATTAAACCTACAGAATCAAAAAAGCTGGTCAGATAGCATCTAGACCAACCTCCTACTTGATGCAGAACTATTATAAATTCTACGTTTATAATTTAGACATAAGCTTTAAATTAACTTTAACTAAGAGTTAATTTGTAAGTTAATAAATTTATAAAAAGTCAATTACTAAATTTATAAATTATATTAAAAGGCAAATTTATAAATGGCAGGGAAAAACCTTCATTAACACACAATTCTATATGCAATTCACTCTTTATTCAGATGTGCATTAAGTGTTTTATAACTGTTTCCTGTTTCTTAAGTAGTATTACCTTTTAAAATAGACAATTTTTATGGTTTGATTTTTGTTTAATTTTTCTCTTCCTAACTAAACAACTATTCTTTCCATAAATGAGGGTTAGGTGTTTAAAAGTGAAGCAACCACAGCAATACTCCTCTCCCATTAAAAAAAATGAGCAAATTGTGGTGATTTTCAGAAAACACTGGGAGTTGCATCATATACTTAAAAAGAGCGAAACTTTTAATGCTGACCTTGCCAGCACTAACAAAGGCAACACTCTGTGCTACTCTGCCATCTCCAAAACCGAGGATTTTGTTTTACTTTAAAAGCTAATGAAACAGTGAAAGAAAACTGTTAGTCCGATCCGCTCTTTATTAGATGGTTAAATCTAAACTATGAACACAAGTTATTTTAGAAATTAAAAAAAATGGAAAAAAACCCTTCCAACCTCTGCATTTCCCTCGGAGACAGAAGCACTAATAGCATGGTATCATTCTGCTACTACCTGCTTGTGTTTTTAATATGCTGTTAATAATTCCATTTCTTTCTCACAAGAGGAGGACTGAAAAGAATTTGTAATCAGCTGATATATATATATTTGTCTGCTAACTGCTACTGCCTTCAACTTTTTTGTGGAAATATGAGATTGATTATTTTTATTCTTCTTTCCCTGACCTCTTGGGTCTAGTAGCTTCTCCTTCAGAGAAAAACACGTGTGCTAGCCAGAGGCTTTTGCAAAATGTACTATTAATTCCTGAAGGTGTTATGTTTTTTCCCCATCCGTACTCCTGAGTGCATACGGCAACCCTAAAGACATTAGTCTTATGACTCATTAGCAGAAGACGAACCAGTATGAGCATAGTTTTAAGGTGCAATATAATTCATGTAAACGTGTATTTCCAAATACAAATCTGAACAGAAAAGTGCAAACTTACGGAGGCAGTATCTCTGCAGCCATGAATATTTTCTCCACCAATTCTGAGAGTATACTGAGTAAATGTGCCAAATTAGTGTTCACATCTTCATTTTTTTCTAACTTTGAGGGATTTAACTACAATAAAAAGAGAAAAAGATTGTTTCTTCTCCTAACCAGAGCTACATATATAGTTTCAAAATATTACACGCTGAATGTTACTTCAAAATAAATTAAATATTCTGCTGCTGTACAAGTCTCTTGCAGAACTCACAAGTCTGTTTCAGTGGCTAGTCAGGAAATGTGAAGCAGCAAGAAGCAATGGTTTTACATTCTAATACAGTAGGCTTTTAACAGCTCAGATATTCACCACTATCCATCTGTGTGACCTCTTTGTCTCTCAGTCTGAATTTCTAAGGACTCCTATCCTTTCCAAAATTAAGTGAAACACACATATTAGGAGGGTCATTTTAAAAACAACAGTTTCAGGATCAATAGCAATCATTTAATATCAGGAAGTTTTAAATTTAAACTGAAGTTCAGACATTGACCTCTACGATAACTTGAGTTTACTAGAAGTTATTTAGGTTAGGCCATTCAGTAACTGCTACAGAACAGCCTACAATTGCTAAAGAATACATAATTCAAAGAAATTTTAATTTAAAAACTCAAAAAGTTCTACTATGAATATTGTTCAAGCCAACGTCTAGAAAAGAATAATCTCTTAATGAATTCAGTTCCTGTATTTCTCGTGTCCATGAATTTTAGTTCTGAGAGACTAATAAATGTCTCTGAAGCTAATGTTTAATGCAACCATAAAACATTATAACCCATAGGTAATTGTGTCAACAAGCCAAAATGTTTAAAATTTTAAAAAACATAGTTCAAGGTATCACCTCACAGGACTGCTTGCTCTCCATGATCTTTAATATAGAGTCTTTCAGTGCGTGGTGAACAAAACTTGTTGCTGTGGCTTTCATGTACTGCTCCATAAGTGTACTTGCTAAAGTGGTGGCACGAAACAAGGTAGTAGCTTCATCTGAAGAAAAAAGACAGCAAAGAGAAAAGTTGAGAAAAAGACACAACAAAAAGCAAAGGAAAAATGTGCTGTGTTTATACTTTGATATATGTTTTAACTAAAGGAGGGAAAAAAAAAAGGCAGGCACTGAAGCCCTTCCCTCCCCACCTGCCCAGAGTTCCAGTAAACTTTAGTGTAATTCAGTGCAGTACCTTCCATGCTTATCTCCCTGTCATTTAGTGTTCGTAACAACAAGGACTCAAGCTTTTCATGAAGAAAAATCTTCAATAAAATGCCAGCCAACAGTGTTCTATCCTGTCCACAAACATGTGATAAGGCATAGACTACGTGAAGTTCTTTCTGGAGTATAAGCTGAAAGAAAAACAGAATTTTAAAATCTTCAGAAGCTTCTCCTAACATGTAACAGCTTTGAAAAAACTGGTTATCATACATCTGTCGTGACAGATGTCAATATAAAAATAATTTAATAGTGTCAACCAGTATTACTGAGATCTGTCTCAACCAACCAACAAAATGAGTTCTGACAGATAAACTCATATAAAAGGAAAGTGAAACAACTTCATACCTCTTTAAACTCATTGTACTCCTCTTCTGGCATGATCTTCTCCATAGAATATCGTGCTCGAACACGCAAAGATCCTGGCTCAATACCCTTTAATGGTACATGGGAACTGAGTTGAAACCACTCATCTGTTGCATGTCCTTTTTGTAATCGGCTTAATTGGCAACGCATAAACACTTAAGGAAAAAAAGTATTGTTCAAGTGAGTTATCTCCAGCAGAACAGTAACACTACTGAATAAAAAAAAAAAAAACAGTTTATTTGCAGCACGTGTCATCTTGGTTCAACAAAAGAGTATTAATAAGAGTAATCAAGATTTTTGCCATCAATATATTGACAGACTCCTGGGAACTGAAGAAGAAATATAAAGCATTCTGTAAAGAATGTATACATCTCCATGCAAAAATGCCACACAAATATTGATGGAGTTTTCTTTGTAACACTCAAGTAATGATCAAAAAAGTGCTACCTTGCAAATCCAGATAGCAGTCAGAAACTAAATATATCTCAAGTGTTCAGAATTCACTGTCCTCTTTCCAGCCCTTGGGCTGATACCACTATCAGGTCTGCTCCTTGACCACTTCGTTACTTCTATTTATTATTATAGTGTTGCTATGGCTTTTCCAAACAACTCCATATGTATTTCTTTTATACTAACTTCCAGGTTAAGGCTACAACAGTTTATGCAAATTATGTAAAAGAGTGTTCACAAACAGCTTGCTGCCAAAATAATGATGAAAGTCAACTCAAGAATGGCCAAACCATTAATTCACCTTTGAGTTGTGCTGGTGCCTTGAAACTGCCAAGCAACGACGTGGTCTGCAGCTGAAGTCTGGCCCAGCAGCTGGCTAGCAAGCTGCAGCAGTCGGAGCACAGGGCTCTGCAGAGCAGGCACGTGCCCTCCTGAACAGAGTTATTTGGCACAGAAAGGGCCCAGGCACTTGCAGAGGCAAAGCTGTGCCTGTGGAACACACACCATGCTCCAAGAGGGGTCTGCAGTTTGAGTTCCGCATTTAGCCTGTCAGTCTGCTTCTTTCAAGCAAACACCCTCTCTTTCCATGCCTCTCAATGAGATCTGCCTTTAAGTTCCTCAGATTAAACAACAACAAAAAAATCCCCCCAACCCCCAAACCACTGAAAACAAAACCCAAGAGTTTTGGTTTTTTCACATTTCTGCAAAGCCCATACACCACACTGCCTTGCAGAAACTGTCACCAGCTGCAGCAGAATTCCCATTGCCCCAGTGCTGCAATACACAGCAGGGTTATCATTTGATACTGGAACAGAAAACATCACATTTATAGCACTCATTTCAGGACATTCCTGTTGTCTATTTCATATTCTTTGGGGCTGATTAACTGATATAAGCTAATGCATTCAAATCAGTCAAGTCGTGCAAAAAACAATTCATCATCACCTGCTACTTATCACCGGTGTGGATGGGACTACGTCTTTAGACCAGATAATGAACTGACTTACCTACAGTATTTCTCCCCAACATCAAAGCTCCTATACCCGCAACTAAGTAATGTGTTTTTCTTCTTATTTTGCTTGCACAGGTAAGGCACATATATCTCAGTGAGAGGAACAGTGAATGAAATACAGGATCTAGAATAAACTGATGATTTAATTTTTCCCTGTGGTTACAGTAGCACTTCATAGCTATAATATAAATATATTCTATAATCTTGCTTTGATTTAAAAAAAAGGGTCAGAACAGAAATATCTGTACGGGGACTGCAGAACAGTTACTATTGTAATTTAGATTCAATAACTTTAACGGAGCAGAACTTTTTTGCATTTAGCAGCTTATACTGAATTAGTAGGCTACCTTCAGTAAGAGGCTGCTAGCAGTTGAAAAAAATCAGGATATTTACACTTTGCAGTCTAGCACATTTTAAAAGAAAAACAAATATACAGAAAATCACCAAAACAAACAATAATTTGTCTCGTCTCTCCAGACACAGGTAAGAATTCTCTTGACAACTATTTTGATCCAAAAAGAATCACAACTTTTTACATAGTGAACACTAGTATAAAAAATATAAGACTGAGTTTTCTTAATGTTTTATTTGCTAATGAAACTTCAGGCATAATATTTAGTAACAAAATCGTATTTTGATTTTTAGTAATTATAGCCTGAGAATCAAAGAGAAAAGTGGTTCAAACTTAGGTTTGTTCCAGTCCTCAGACTGGAAATGAACCTGAATTACTATGAAGCCTTTGTCTAACCCTTCCAGAACAAAACAGAGCCATCAAAACAACCCTAAGAAAATTGTAATTACTAGTTCAGAATAAAGGTAATTTGAAATCTTAAGGAAGAGGAAATTGCTCAATACATGGACATAATAAATCCTGCCTTTTGCAGCTACAAACCTCTGCCGTATTAGCACAGCTCATCCTCCTATAATCTCAGCTATCAGTTTCAAAAACAAGCTTTGCTGCTACTGCAAATAACAACTGTGCCTGAAAGGAAAGACACTGGCCAATACTCTGCTCTATGGATTTGCCTGCATGAGGTGCCTGCCTCCACTATAAAAATGCTTTTCTTTCCAACATGAATTAATTTGAAATTAACCAACTTACATGGTGCAAAAAACAAACCAGAACTTCCACTCCAGTTCAACACTGTGTGGTATTGACCAGAGATTTACTAATGCAGCTGTCTGATCATACCTGAGCATCCCAAGTTTGCAGTAGCAGCAGGTGAAGTCTACTAATAAATTTTAGGACTTTATTTTTTTCAAGCCCTATTTTATTTGAATAAATTCTTATGCAATTTACAGTTAGAGAAACAAAGAAAAACTTAAACAGAATTGGTACTAAACTGTTTAGTATAATTTCTGACGGCAAACTTCAAAGCCAAAGACTTGAAAACTAGGAATATTTTAAAATACTGAAAAAATAGCTTTCATGTTAGTACCATTTTGGTATTTAACTTCTGTGTGTTATGATGAAAGAAATAAAGCAGTGAGACCAATAACAGAGTTTTGGGCCTTCAATCTGCATTACATTGCAGGAAAAGCAAGCAGAAAAGCTGGCTTAACCCAATTAACTGGGAAGATGAATAGTACCAGCTTCACATGACTCCTGCTTCATAGCGGTCCACATTTAACAGCTGTGGCTGAAAAGGAGATTGTTCAGGAAGGGAACCAACTCTCTTGCTTTTGAAGAGTTCAAGGATTATTCAGGCAACACAGCACACAGGTCTGGTTTAGCTCATTTTTTTCCTCCCTGCACTTCACGTATTTAATAGGGCCGGGGATGTAAGCAGAGGTTAAGTGTTCATTCAAGCTGACTTAGTCTAATCCTTATCCCAAAATGAAAGGACTGTTGGGTTATGCTGTAAGAGCGTACCTAACTGCAACCCAGAAGCTCAGCCAATCCTGCTCCTGACCTCGATAAGGAAACCTTCTATCACCTCCCATCAGCTCGATGCATCCAAAGCCAACACAACCTCCTTAGTCTGGACAGAGAGGAGGAAACTACAAAAACACTTTTAAAGAAGTTACTGAAGTATCTCATTCAAGAATTATCCTCTTAAAGGTTCTTTTACTAACTGTATCCTTGGTGTAGGCAGATAATGAGTTTTCAAGTTCAAATGAGTAAACGAATAGTTCAAGAACATGGTCACAACTGCACTTAGAGCCCTTGTGTGTGTCAGAGGGAATGTATCTTTTTCCTCCTGCTATGCAGAAAGTTTTCTAGTCAGAGGAAGGAGAAAGAGTTTTGAAACTGAATTAGGTTCTGAAATACTCAAAATGAGTAGTAATTCTTCTACTTTTGTCAACGTTTCCCTACAATTCTCAAGGAAAAAAAAAAGAAAAAGAGAAAATCAAGAAATTAACACCAAGGCATATGTAACAGGCCAGCAACACAATATACACAAACTGAAAACAACTGCAATAGATTATAAATACTCTGACAGGCTTTGGAACAGACAGCTCTGAACACAATGGAAAAGGAAAAAATCTTGGAACAAATTTGAAGGGGGCAGGGAGGGCATCCTGCCCTGCAGGCATCAAAGAGGAGGCAGGGGGCTGAAGTTGCTTCAGAACAAGTATGGTGGGAAACAAGATACCTTGACTAAGAAAAAAAACCCTGAAAAACACATTGTGTGAGAAGAGAAAGAACTTAAAAAAAAATCAATTATTTCTTTCTAAGTGCTCAGAATCCATGTTCTTCAAACCAAGCCCTTTCTTTTCTAGAAACCTGATATGTCTTATCAGCTTGCTGTTAATTTGCTGGAACAGAAACAAAACCACAGTTGAAGCAGCAGCTGTCTGGGTAACATAAGGAAAAGAAATTCTTGGGAACTTATGTAAAATGCAGAAGAAAATATGGATCCTTTCCCATTCAAAGTCATACTGAGTCAACTTCAAGTTTAAGTCTTAAGAGCGATACAAGGGAAGTAGATCTTGTAAAATGGAAAGAAAAAAAAGGCAAATTCTGTTCAGAGACAGACAAGATTTTTTTTTTTTTATTATGAAAGTACTATACCTTTCCTCCCTTTCTCTTTCTCACTGGAAGCAACAAAACACTTGAAAAGGAATTCCATGCAATCAGGCTTAAAACTCTGTGGAACTTAGCATTTTGTGGAGCAGACCAACACTGACAGCTTCTCTTTCCTCTTGCTTTTTTGGTAAGCAGAGTTATTGTATAACACAATGGTTTACTCTAGAGCAGAGCTAGGAAAGCCATCAGATACACAGGACTGGATTACTGTGCATTTTATTACTAACAATCATGCAGGTTCTCATTGTAAAAACGTTAATGGAAAGCCAGTACCAGACATCCCAAACATACAAGCACAGCACTATAGTGAGCATAAAAATATACTTAAATTCTCTTGTGACAATGTTTGACAAGAGTAATGAAAACCACACAAAGTATCCATTGCTGCAATATATACGCATCTTTTACAGAAAAATACTTACATATGTCTGGATCTTTACTTTTCTTTGTTTTGTTACTAAGACTTATCTCAAATCTATTAATATCAGATGAAATATCACTAGGAGAAAAGACAGAAAGCCTCAATTAATACTATACTTGGCTGGCATTTAAGCTTATTCTAAACTCATTTCAATCCTGAGTTCTCATTATCAGCCAAAGACACATTAACACAGATACTTAGGTGCCTAAAAAAAATTCTGCCCGTGCAGAATTTGGCTGAAAGGTTGCTGCTGTATAACCACACATACAGTATTTTTGAATAGCATATGCAAAACAGTACACAGTGTTAAGAATCTCAAATGCAATGCAATTTACAAGTGAAATTCAGTAATTCAGGAAGATTAAGACTTACTCAAAGACAAATTCTTCTGACCACACAGGGTTCTGCCCTTCCCTGATGTGTGTTTTTGCTACCTGGACACTGTTCAGGTAGATGTTACAATAAGGATTAGTAAAATGCTTTACTGGGAGCGTATGAGCTTCTTCTACATGCAAAATAAGACTGCTGACCTGAAAAAAAAAAAATGCACAAAATTTACTTTTTGTTGCTAAAACAGAAACGCAAAACATACAAACGGATTATTTTTTATCCTACATGTGAAAGCTTAATGTTAATATATGAATACTGAATACAAACTTCAACTTCCTAATAAAAAGAGCAAGAAACAGAACTAGTGGAGCAACATTTTAAACAGGTACAAGTGACAAAATAGAATTAACTGAATTACTGAAAACAAATCTCCAGCCCCATGTTTTTAAGGCATCTTTTTTTCTTCTTTTGAAGTTATCTTCGAGGCATTAGGATTTGCAAATACTAACTTTTCTATGCACAGAAAAGTTTACTGAAATCAAAGACTGGCACCTTGAGCAAGAGCCACGGATGATTCCAAACCCAATGGCTTATTTGGCATGTTCCTAACAGATTACGTAGAACTCCCCTATGCAACACATCACATTCTCTTCCTTTATGTAGATGAGCATTTTCTTCTTTACTTCTTTTTGAAGTAAAGAATTATTTCAGATTGTCACTCTTTTTCCTTTGATTTTGCAGCTTGAAGTCCCCAGTTTTGCCTGCCACTTTATCTGTGAATTCACCTACTTTAGTTCATTTATTCAGAAATATCCAAACATCTTTAACATTAACTACAGGATTGTTGTGTGTCCTGAAAAACATCCTATTTTATTCCGTTCTCCACTGTCTGCTAAAACTACATTCAATGTTCCTAAACACTGAGGAACAAAGGGAGTTACAAAGTGTAACTCATTCCAGTTGGTTTCACAAGGGTACTGCGTAACTCCAAAAAGGGAAGTATGTACATGCAGAATTTACGACTGTTGAAAGGAAAATTCTGAGATTTATCAGTATCACTTTGCAACAAGGGGACAGAAGAGTCCTCCACATGCACTGCCAACCCCATAATATCTGCTTCACCTGACGGAGACGTTTATTTGATGTTCCTGGACTGGTTTTTCTTAAACTGCAAAACATCTGCAGAGCTTTCATCCAGTCCTAAAAGAGAAGGATGCAGAATAGTGTAATATAATAAAGTCAGATACAGCTTCTTCCAGTAGAACAGACATATCTAAAAGAAAGTATCTGAAGTTTTCCCTTTAGCTTGGCAAAACCTAAGTTTTTTGTAATTCCAAAGTATGCAAGTTTGAATATTAAACCTAAATTATTTTCTCTATGCAAAATCTAATCAAGAATTTGCAAATCTCAACAATTTTCTCTTTTAGAAATACCAAGCATTACTAATTGATATACAGTGTGACCTTTACCGATTTTCCAGTCTAGTAATATTACATGAAATTACAAATGGCATATAAAATGAAGCAAAACTTGTTTGCCTCTGAGAAAATTACAGTTAATAAGCCAAACTGTTCTGATTATTCTCTCCAGTACTTCTGTATGGCAGTCATAATACTGTGTATACTGCAAACAAAAACTAAAACAACATTAACAGAGTAACACAGAGCATATATCCAACATTCCCCACTTTGCTCATAAATGCGTACAGCAGAGTGGATGGATGGATTCCATTTTGATCAAGGAAATAAACAGGCTGTCTAACACCAAACTGTCTGTAGAATCTTTGTGCCTTTTTTTTTAAAATAAGCTGCTAAGAGGTACTGCCAACTCGCCAGGCCACCTCTGAAAAAGTCACTGCAGCGTGAGAACGTTGCTAACAGAGGAACTCTGCAAGGGGCCTTTGGAAAGTGAAGATATAGCCTCATTCTCCAGTCTTTGTCCCCCAACCGCCAAATTTAGGTTTCTTAAGCCTTCTTAAGTCTGTATCTCAAAGATCTGCCATCTTTTCTCAAAGTACAATATTAAAAAGTTATTAAGAAAAACCCCACAACACTGTTTCAATCTTACCCTTCACAATATCATACACATTTTAAAAATACAGGAACATGTACTGCAGCTATTCTCAGCTAGACCACTTTGCGAGTCAGGTT
>VZTV01047741.1:1549-13292 GCA_013400875.1 Anhinga rufa
AACTGTTGTTCTAGAGTCCAGTGGATTTGCTTACTGCATGCTTTGGAAAGAATTAATGGAACTCCTGCCCTGTTCTAACCCTTTCCTTGGTCTTACACTTTTGAAAAAAAAAACCTATTTCCCTCCATGAAATCTGGGTTGTGTTGTCATAAAGGGGTCAGATGTTGATTTTATACATAAGAACCCAGGGATTCATATAGGAAGTTTAATTATATCGATGAAATGATCTTCCTACAATGAAATAAGCTTCCTGCAGAGCTCCTTCCAAAATGTCAGTACTGCAACTTTGGAAGACTTGTACTTGAAATATTTCATTAGTCACATCTTTTAATGCACTTGTGTATCTAAAAGGCTTTAAGATGCAATATAATCAATAAAAATAAATATGCAAACACAGATAGAGAATGTTCTGACCTGACATTTCTACTCAGAGAGGAATGGTCACTTGGGTTGGAGTTTATATGTTGATAAGTTGCCTTGTACCTGTTGGTTTGCCTGTAAGGGATACTTGATATCTTGCAATTTGGGGATTCTTAGAAGTCAATTTATTTTATCAGACATTTTCTGTTAGGTTGTGCAAGGGTAGATTGCAGCTCTCCAGAATGTCCCTTCTCAATTGAGCAAAACTGAAAAAAAGTCCCACATATCCCTAACATTCTTACTATGAACACTTTCAGTGTTTAAAAACAAAAAAAAATCTAGGAGAAGAACAGAAGTATTAAAAAAGAACGTGGAAAAAAATATAACACTACCAAATATTCTTAAGATGTTTGTAGGTAGAATGAATTAACAGGGAGAATGAAGAACTTTCAAGTAAGACAAATATTTAATGAAGTTGTCATTAATAATTAAACTTCTCCCTCAAAGTCTTTATTTTTAATCTTTGGAAGAGGAAGCTAGATCACGGGTTTTGACAAATGTTTCCTTTGCAATGGAGAAGAAGGGTATGGATGGTAGTGCTTTGCTTTTCCTCTGAAAAGCCAAATGGAATTCCCTGTTCTGCAGCCGCCACAGAGTGTGGATGTGAACAATTATCTTGCAGGACTTGGGACAAAGACTGAAATTATTGAAACCAGTAATCAGTGGAGAGAAGAAAACACCTGTTTGAATATTGTGCCCAATTTTTTCTCATGAAATTTAAATAAGTAGCTACTCTGTAATTAAAGCAGCGTGTGAAACAGTACGAAGGCATACAATGAGTAAAAACTGTGTCAAATTAAATACAGTAGCAAGAAAACCATGTGCTTAAAATCCTTGGCTCAAGAAAGCACTTAAGCACAGACTGAAATCCCACTGAATGCAATGCCAAAATAAAGGAATCATGGGAAGGATTTTTAAATTAATTCAGCATTGGCCTAATACTTTCTTTTAAAGTTGTACTATAAACTGCCATTGAGCATAGACAGGCCTATGCCTATAACCCTTTTCTAAAATTTTACTGTGTCAGTGTTCCCATGCCTAAGTTACAGTTCAGCAGCACGTTTTCAAAAGCAGAGTCACAAATGAAGAGGCATTAGCTATCTTTGGGGACAGCAGCCCTCTCCAGCTGCAGGAGGCCTCTGCATCTACTGCAGTTTTTCTGGGAGGAGGGTGAACCCCCCAGCTCCCTGGGAGTTTCACCACTGCACTCCTCCAGACATAGAATTTGCAGCATTGCAGGTGTCAAAGCAGGGAGGCAGGCTGAAATCCTCCAGGCTTGTGTGTGTGTGTATTGCGTAATGATATTTAACAGTGTTAAAATTTGCAGGTGAGGAATGATGAAACCATTCCTGGTACTGTAATGCTAATACTGTTGTCTAAATCTGCTTTCAGTTTTTTTTTCTGTATGAATGCTTTCTCTGTGTAAAACATTATGTTAAGGAAGATATTAGAAATGTCGTCGTCTTTAGCATGTGTAGTTAAAACCAGAGCTGGCATATGTTCATGTCTGCTTTCCTGGATAATCCCCTTAGAGTTGTAAAATGGGATCTGTAGCGCTGGTGCTGCAGCTTGCTGTGGGTGTGCGCTTGTACCTCCAGCCCACTGGAAGTGGTGGGCTCCTGGGGATCGTACACATGGAAGAGACTCCATAAAAGTAAATTTGAGGGTGGATTTAAATTTAAATAGAGGATGATATCTTTAATGATTTCCTGGTGCATTCTGATTTATTATCTGTACAACAAAGGAAAATCCTCTTTCTCTCAGAGATAGCTGAGTTCCCTCTCTTTTCTTATCTTTTTTTCCTTAGAGCCTTGCCTTTTGGGGGAGAAACTACAAGATGTATTTCATTTGTGTTCTTGATGAAAGAGTCTGGAATGATTACCAGCTTAAAACTGTTTCTGTGAGGGCTGTATATTGACGGTCTTGTAATAGTTCAACATTTCCACTCTTCTTCTTCAATAATTCCTGTCCAGCTTCCTTGGTGGACTGCAGTAGTACAGTCCTGTTTGCCCCCTGACATTTTTCTTTAGCAGTATTTCCCATAGAAGGAAATGCCCGATATCTGCAACAGCAGATGCATTTTGTTTGATGGAATGATTCTTTAAAATCATAGCTTATTTTTCCATCATCAGTAGTTTTCAGGGCTCGCTGCTGATTTCCTTTCTCTCCTTGCAGTTTGAACATGCCCCGACCCGGGTTCCCACATGTAATGAGAATGAACCATCACTATGGTTTGCACTGATCATTCATTTGTTATCTTCTCTTCCACTTTCTTGCTCTCTGTTTTCCCCTCTCACTTCCCCTTCAAAACAAAGCCCCATCAGTATTGCCTGACCTCACTGCATGGTGTTCTTGTGAGCCCTTTTAAATTATTGTTGTTATTATTGTTATTTCTGAGTCATGCATGTTGCATCTAGCCATGAGCAGGATGCTGAACAGCATGTATTCCCTTTTTTTCCCCCTCCTTTTTGCTTAAGGAGACACTTCATGGGGATCTGATCAATTTGATGTAGGCAGTTTCTGTGTACACTTAGTGGGAGAAAGCCTAAGCAGCAATCGTAGAGCCCTTTAGCCTTTCTTCCTGCTGGCCTTTATTGGTCTTTTGATTTCACTTGCTTTAAAAATGAGAAGATATGATATGTCAGGTTTTCTTATCTGATAGTTTCCTCTTGCAGTAGTTTCTCTTCCCTGTTTGCCATGATTGTTGCAATATAATATCATCCAGCAAAAAATGTCTAGGGTGAATGTTAGCTTGTGTGGTGTATGGTTTGTGCATCAAACATATCGCTTAGCAACAGGAGCTGCAAACACTTCTACCCAGCCAGCATATTGTCAGAGTCCTGTTTTATTTTAATTAGTAATGTTTCTGGCCTCATGCATTTGATTGAGAAACTAAGCTGCTAATTAAAAGGGTGCAATAATGTAATAGACAACTTGACACAAATGCACTGCTTGCTTTGTATGCTTCTCTATCATCGTTTGGCATAAAGACACTCCTAAATTACCTGCATTAATTTTTGTATTGCCTTCAACATTGTAGTTCACAGCCTCCTCATGGAAAAGCTGCCACCACAGTGCTAGCTGCAGCATTTATTCCTAGTTGGAATAGAGCTTCCCCAGTACAGTGCTGTAGTCTGAGCCTAAAGAGAATTACCAAGCCAAATGTTTCCTGCTGATAGAAATCTGGTTCTGCTGTGAACAGTGGCATATGAAATTTGCCACAGCTCTTCAGTGCAATAAACTGCACCTGGGGCAAGCTCTGCACCAACACAGAGACTGATTGAGCAAAAGCAAAGGCCTTGTCATTAAGTCTCAGTTACTTACCAATGCTTTGGTAAGGGTGTTCATGATACTACCTGGGCAGATGAGAGAGCCTTAGCTTTTCATTGAGTTAATTTTTAACTAGGAAGAGAAATGGAGGGTTTTTCCCACTATTTTTTTTGCTCTTCCTCCAAACCAGCAAGGTTGGGCTGCAATGTATACCTAATCTCTGTGAGTTGGTGGCAGAGGGGCATTTTAATGTGCTCTTTTAATTTATTTATTCATTCATTCATTTATTTGGCCAGGCATGGTTGTTTCCATGCCCAAAGCATTTTTCATGTGAGCCGTAGTACTCTGTGTGTTGTGCTCTGCCTCTGAACCAACCTAGCAGCGTGCACTAGATAACCAGTGCCCCCAAAACATGTGTCATGGTGCAGTTGTGCCTGGTCACAGAGAGCTGCACTTCTCTTGCTCTCAAACATAGTTGATTTTAAAATGCAATACCTTGTACCATGGTGGTGTTTGGATTTGATAACTGTAAGCTGCTGGACCATTTGAACAAATGCATGCAGTAGATAGGCCAGATTTTGGTAGAAGGAGCAGACATGTCTATGATAGTAAGCTATTCATTCAGATATCAGACATAAATAAACTGGAAGAATTGGCTTGATTCCCCTAAGAAAAGAGGTGTCATCAGGCAGGCACACCCCAAATAAACTGGGGCTGCTGCTTTTGAGAAGTGATTGAGCCTTATCAAAGCAGCTGAAATAATGTAGGAGAAAGTATGTGTTCAAGGGGTGGTAACACTGAGGCTAAGCTTTGCTGCTGATCTTCTGCCTGCATGTTGGTTTCCTGCAAAACCTACTAATGAGGCTTTAAGCTGAAAAGGGTGGTTTTTCTTTTTTTTCTCCCCCCATCATTCTCAATCTGTTTCTTTCCTTTTGGATGTTCCCTGCCTAATTTGTTTCTTTTCTGTTTTTCAGACTTTACTTAAACATTACGTTTCCATTGATGTTATCAAATGTTCTGTATTATTTTTTTATTTTCATTCTACAAACATCACTGATCTTTTTTTTTCCCCCCCTTTGGAATTCTTAAGAAGATCCCATTTATGCACAGAAGAAAGGTATTCAATAAGTTAGAGGGCTTAAGTTTCATTAATTTTCCTAATGCTTATTTAGATAATATATAAAACATTAGGATACCAGTGAGAGATTTGGGGTTGGCTTTTTTCACTCAGTATTGTTTTCTATCTGTTCAATCCTACATCTCAGAATAGTTTCAGAGTTTATTGTCTTTTTTTTTTTCATTGTTCTGCTTCTTAATCTGAAGGTCTAAATTACATTTCATGTAAGTCCTACATATCCAGCTTGCAAGATCTGTGTTTGGATGGTACAAATCCGAAATCCAGTAGAATTTGTTAAATTACTGAAGTAAGATTCAAAGCTTTTATTCTACCTCCCAAATAATTTGTCCACTCAATTTTAAGCTTGGCTGTGTTCATGACAGTTTTTTAAATTCCTTCATGCAAATAGGGTTTTCTTAGATATTGAAAGAAAAGTAAAACATTAAGAGAATATCAGGCAATGTTTGCAAAAGCTAAAATTAACCTTTTTACCTTTTTGCCCATAGTCAGTTCTCAGGTTATGACCCATTTGCTTTCACGTAAGCATATGCTTAAATGTAGCTAAAATAATTCATAAGGATTGCAGTAATAGTGAAGTTCAGAATAGTAAGCTGGAGTATTCACACTTGAAATGAGAGTCCAAGATTTATGTATAAATAGAGAACCAAATGCTATATCAGGTTAGTAGTATTCAGTCAAAACTAACAGGGCAATAAAACATTGTGAATATCAGGTGCATTATTTACCAAATAGTGTTTTAAAAAACCATTTAGGATTCCTAAATATTAGTAATAATTTTATTTAACAGATATAATTTAAGTCATTTTCACAGATCTGTTACAAATTAGGAAATTCCGTGGAGACCAAAATCTTCTAAGAGTATTTTTTAGTAACCTTTTATGTGTGTTGATGAGAAACAAAATACTCCCTTTGAGCCTGTTGTGTTTTATAGATTAAGGGTGGGGTTTTTTCCATTCTTTAAGTGTAGAGCATTGTATTTCACTTTGGTAATAAATTATATTTCCAGTTTTCAGTTCTCAACACTTCTGGAAGTTAAACTGTGACTGAAAAAGTTTAATATACTTATAAGATCTACTAGAACAGTGTACGTTTCTGATAAATAAGTAGGGACAGTGAAACTTTGCAGTGGGGGGGAAGGCAAATTGTGTTTAAGTGCTTTCAGGGTAAAAAAGGATGAAAATCATGTCTCATGTATCTTGAGAGTACAATTCAGTGAGATCATAGTAACTGAAGCAGGAATGTATGCCCTCTATATCCAGAAGAACCAAATGAATCATTGCTGTTTAATTTAAAAGTTTCATTAAACTGTTACAAACATATTCTATTTAGTTCAGTTACAGCTGAATTACAGCTGTTTCTCCCACTCTTTATTGTCTAGAATTAGACATTTATGCCTAAGACTGTATCTTTATATTTTTATCTTTATATTTTTATATCTTTTCTTTATATATTTGTCTTTATATGTGGGAGATTTGAAAGCCATCATTCTGAGCATAGTTTCTTTCAGTATGAACTTCAGTATACAGGTTCATAATTTCAGGACAGTCTAGGAGGACAGTTAGAAATGCCTGGAAATAATGAATTTAATAGCTGCCCAAAAGATGGATGCATGCAAAAGTAGCATGCATGATTGTAAGACATCTCGCTTATGCTCCTCAGCAGACGTACAAACATATCACAGTACATAAGCATACAGTTATCAACATTTGAACACGGAGATTGTGATAGCTGTGGGCACATACGAGGTGGCTCGCGTGGACCCGTCTGTACGCAGGCTGCTCAGGGACACACGACCCCACAAGCAGCTCCACAGGATTCCCTCTGTGTGGCTATCAAGCTCCCACTTCATCAAACTCCTCACCCCTTGCACTGTTTGGGGTTAAACTTGTTCCTGACCACAATGTTAAAATTTGCAGTGAGATTCATCCTGAGTTTTTATGTCGTTATCTGTGATATTTGTTCCTACGGTTACTTAGCTTTCTTTTGAACAGCTCTAGGATTTGTGAGTTGAGTTTATTTTTGGTTTTGAAAGTTTTTTTGCAAAGGATGGCTATTTGTTTTGAAATTCAAGCACAGGAAAAAAAACGTACATACTTTTCACCTCTTCTAAAATGTCAGGGTATCAGCCAGGCCACCTAGTCATCTAGTAAATAACATTAAGCAATGCTTACGTTTCCAGCTGTAGTCTCAAACTGTTACAAGTTTAATTGTAATGAGAAGTCTGCAGTGGGAAAGGTGACAGTGCCTGAAAGTAGAGCCACAGGGCTGCCATCAGCAGAGATGTGTGGAGAAAACTGAAACTGAGAATTACCGTAGAGTCGGCTCCGAGAAGTACCCAGCAAATCTCCTGCATGGCTGAGTCAAACCTTTCCAGCACTGCCCATAGCAGCTGGGACCACACAGAGGAGGAACAGTGTGTGAAACGCTGGGGCCGCTGAAGCAGATGGGACTTCTGAGTTCAGCATTTCGTTATAAGCCTGTTTGGCTGAAGTCACTTTGTGCTCATAATACAGTGAAGGAAGATCTGCATGGCAAGACCCCGTGGCTGTCTTCTGCAGCTTTTCATCTCTTACATCCATCACCCACATTCGGCAATGCCTTGGTCCTCTGCCCGGTGCTCTGCCACTGCCTCTGTTCCCTGGGGCTGTCCCCCGTGCTGCCATAACCAACTCCCTCATTTTTGCCCCTTTCTGCTATTTTAGCTTCCATGATGGACTCCGCTTTACAAAATGGATCAATTTGCTAGGAATTGAAAATAGAAATTTTCATTTTTGTCCTTGAATTCTGGAGCAGCAAAGAAGGAAGTGTTATCTTCATGTAGTGGTTTTCAGGTTGCACTCCTGAACCTCTAAGGCAGGAGTTGCCAGGCAGCATCCATATGAGCCAAGGTTACTTTTCATTCAGAAACCTTGCATAGAAATCTTCATGATGTATGTGGTTATGATTGTGATAATTAAGTGAAACTGGCTTACTTAGTATATTGTGGCATTTTCTTAGGGATGTAGGGGGTCCTTACTAAAAGAAATTCCTTGTTCTCATAACTTAGTACTATTTGCTTTTCCCATTCAGGTGGTTCTCTCTTGAGTGCACAGATAATATTCTAGGTTTTGATGGCATCCAAGTAACAAGTACACATGCAAACTTAGCTAAACTGTAGTCTCTGTTCCAGCGTAATTTTGGGCAGGCCATAGCAGTGATGAGAATAAAGTTGCATCTATGGAACTCTCTTAACCACTGCCAGCTGACAATCCCTACCATTTCATGCTGGTTTTCAGGACTCTGCCTTTAGGTTTTATAATCATTTAAATACTTTTTAACTAGGGATGGGAAAACCCTGACTGGACCCTCTTGGCCTTAAGCTTAAACCAACCACTTTTTTAGAAAATTAAGTGAAACATGATTGTTTTACACTTAAAATTACACAGATTTAAATTCCATTATTGTTTAACTTTTCTTTTAACTTTTTTTTATGGTTTGGGCACTGTTCATGTTGAATATCTTTTTGGCATTTTGACTATTTTCTACGGAACTTGTTTTTAAAAGAATGTGGTCTCTGAAAATGTTTTTGAAATGGAAAATTAGCATACATTGATGGAAAAACATGCAGCTTTAATGTGTAGCAGGAAAAGGATCACATCTCTCAAGGTACTAATAAGTAGATTGTTCAAAAGTGATCAGTCAAGCTGTAAATACAAAAAAAAATAGAGTTTTTGGTTTTGACTACAAATGTGGCTTAGTTTGGCAAACTGTGACATTAATACAGTGTTTCTTGTATTTAGGATTCAGAATAGTGATGTATTGTTTACAAATCCCTATAACTGTTTTTAATGTCTTTTCCATAGGAGCAACAGCTGCTGCTCGAAAGGAGGTTATAAGGAACAAGATAAGAGCAATAGGAAAAATGGCTAGAGTCTTCTCAGTGTTAAGGTAAGGTTTTTTTGCTGTTTCAGATTTATTTAATGTTAAAGGCCATCTTCGAATGATTACTTAGAGCACTCTACTGTTAACCAAACAGCAAATTTGATATTTCAATATACCACCCAACTGAGTTTTACTGGAACCTTTTAAAGATTGTTTTATTTATACAATATTGCTGTTTATTATGGCTCTGAATGATCATCTTCCTCAGGGCTTTTGCTGAATGTAAAACAGACAAACAAGACATCAGCAAAGAAAATTGCGATTACCCTTTTTTTAATAACTTTTACTCACCAGGCAAGAGTTAACTGTGGAGAAAGGGTGTGTTCCACATCATGTCTCATTAAAAGGGAAGCCAACTGTCCCACTTTATCACCCACAGTTGTTGCTACAGATGATTAAAGAGGAAAGCATTAGGGTCATTTAACTAAAAATCCAGGAAATCATTGTGCAGACAAGAGCAGCTCATTACCTTGGGAGCTGCACTCCCCCAAACGCGTGAACATGAGTAACTAATTGCTACCCAATGTTTAGAACTCTCCATTTGATGGCTCTGAGCAGAAGAGAAAGCATGCTGTACTGTGCTGTGCTGAAGACTAAATGTAGAAAATACAGTTCTCCCTCCCTTTCAGCAGTGGGATTTTTTCCTCAGGAAATTGTATGTTGCTCTCTGTAGTCAGTTTATGGTTATTATGTTAGTGCAAAATCAAGGAATTTTAAACAAAAAAGTATTGATATGATTGTCTGATTGGTATAAAAAGAGGAAATAGAAATAGTTACTTGAAGAATACATTCGACTTCAGGTGGAATTCTCAAACTTGCTTGATTTGAGACTTCTGCAGCGTGCAAGCAGTGGGCAGGTTGTCAGTGGGGTTTTGCATGGACACAGCAGTTCACCCACATGTTGCAGATTGCAGCAACATAGCTTTAAATAGCATACTGAGATGGAGGACTTTGTACCTGGGGTTCCCAAAGTGTTATATGTGAATTACTAGTGATGCATAAGCTACTTCAAAGTGGTACCCATAAAAAAAGAAAAGTTGGCATCATATCTTTTCCCTAAACAAGACGGGGGAGCAATCAAATGTTTCCACCTGCTCCTCTGTACCAAGTCTGGCAGAGAGCCTGGAGCTGACATTGCCACCACCTTCGTAAAACAGCACCATTATTTTTCTCTGTTGATAGTTGAGCAAACAAACTTTGGGAAACCTGGCTTTCTCCCATAACCTTGAACTGCAGCTTCTGGATCTGCTGTATTTTGTTGCAGAGCACCTTTTGAAATATAAGATTAATTTAACAGAAAACTCAAGTTAAATATACAGAAAGGCCTGAAATTGGATGCTTAGCTGATATATTTGGGTTTTGATAACTTGCCGATGATTGACATCACCTATATGTCAAAGACCTTTTTCAAAGGGAACTATGGGGCAGGAGCCTTTGAATGGTTTCAGGGATGGAAGACAGGTACAGCATAATTCTTGCATGTGCCCTGTTTAGAGAGATATTCATGATCCTCATAGCTTAGGGTTTTAGCACCGTTTGCAACTTTGAGCCCTCTTAAATTATTTCACAAAAATCAACAATTTGAGGCAGTGATGGAAATCAGTCTTGATCATTCCCTGTAACCCAGTCAAATTCAACTCAGAGTTGTTCATGATACAATTTTTTTACCCCTACTACATGCATCCCAAAATCTCCAGAAGACCAGAATGGACCGTATCTGGTAGAGGAGAAGCCAGTGGTTCACTCACTGAAGCTGCCGAGCCTTTTGCAGATTACTGGTGGACCTTAAAATTTTGCAGGAAGGCCTGAAGATGAAGAGTATATTTGTTCTCCCTTAGCTTTAACCAGCAAATACAGCACATCCTTACTGTGGTCAGAGGCGTAGTCAGCAAATAAACAGGTACCTCCAACAGGCAGTTTTGCTGACCAGTCTTCCAGGGGGATGAGTGACGTTTCATCCCAGTCACCATTGCCCCGTGGGAGTACCTCCTCTTCTCTTTTGCTGGGAAAGGTTGATTCTCCTCAGCTAGGTGCCAGGCTTCTAGACAGAAAAAAATTACACAAGGTTAATCTTGCAAATACTGTTCCTATAGAAAATCCTGGGTTATTTTTTCTGTCTTGCCAGCACAATCCACATGTAACACATGAGTGTCTGATAATTTTGTGTAACCCTGCAAAGACTGCGGTGGCACCATCATCTAAACCAGACTATTTCAGAAACCTTTGAAGTTCCTGTTTGAGTCATTGCTGTTTTATGAAATTTATTTCACTAATTCTTGAAAAGCATTTCCAAGTAATCAGCACCCAATCTGACAACCTTCAAAGGACTCAGTTGAACATCTCTCCTCTGAGCTGGAGTGGCCACTTTCCTCGAGGATGTAACCTGAATGTAAAACTGAGATCATTTCAGCCATTCTAGTCTCAAAATTAGATATCAAAATAGTGTTGTATTAAGTTTCAAAGGTTTTAAATTAGCTTTGCGGAGAATAGCCATCATAGAAAGATTGGCTTAGGCTCACTGGAAGACCTCATGATTCCCTGTCATTGCCTCTCTCTGACTTTGTTTCTCAAGTCTGACTTTTCTTTGGATATATTTAGTCAGGAGGGAGGTAAATAAAATATTTAATCAGTTTATTTTCCTTATTTAAAAATGGAAGTAAAGGACATCAAATAGAAAGTAAGGAACACTGAAGGCTAAAAAAAATCTCAAAATTTGTGATACAGAGGTTTTTTTGGAAATATGAAGTTTAAAGATAATAAAAATACAGCGAATTAATTTATCCTATGAAGGTGAAGCTAAAAGTGCCACTGTAGTTTAATTAAAAAAAAAAAAAAGATATTACATGAACCGAATTGAAAATGCAGATTATACATTTGCTTGCAGAGGCAAATAATTGAGAGAAAGCAAAAACTTTGATGTGTAACTCTTGGTGATGAAAATACTGTGTCGATTCTGGAAATATTTGGCTGTTGTGTTAGTTCTAATTACTGAGG
>VZTV01047750.1:0-17795 GCA_013400875.1 Anhinga rufa
GTAAGAATGTTATAGAACTGAGCCTGGAAAAGCTCGCGTGTGCAATAGGATCTTGAAATGAACTAAAGAGGCTCTGTAGATGCCTTGGAAGCCTTCCTAACAGAAACACCTCATAATCTTTAGGTATAGTTTTGTATAAGTTTCTTATTCATGTTAGACTACCTTCTCTTTGTGTTTATCCATCTGATCATTGCTGTTTAGTGCTTTGTCAGCCTAGCATGTGCTCACAGCTCCATATGCTCTCAGTGTAGTCTGACATTTTTTGTGTGCCTCTAAATGCACCTTCTGTGTGCAGCTAAGCGCGATGAAATGGTTCTCATCTTGTGATTTGTAACATAAATGTGGGTCTTTCTAATCATCTGTGTGCCTGAATTACTGTGTGTGAGGCAGTATCCTGTGTATTTTGCTGTGGCAGCTCTTTATTTGGGGCAATTCCTGCTGCTTTTAGTTCAACCTGTTTGTATAGAACTGTTGCTTGGACCTTTAAAAGGATAATAAGGTGTTCTTGCAAACAATTCACAAATTACCAGCTGATGATCATGAGATCAAACTAACCCAAGATAAAAATAAAATGCAGTTAAACCAGGCATTCATGTCTTGAAACAAAGCTGTGATTCAATTTTTGACCATTCTTCTGGGAGTAATGTAACGTTTTAGTCATGACGAATTGAGGGCAGTTCAGCTGAGAAGCGCATGGCTGGAAGCTTCTTCCTTCCTTATTATTCCCTGTTGATGGTTTGGAAACAAAAAATCGGAACTAAGGGGAACAATTCCAGGTGCATGTCTTTCTACAGTGTGTGTGTGTGTATATGCATATCTTACATGTCCAATGGATGGGAGGGCATAAAAGGCCTTTATCTGTAATTGCAAGTGCTTTGTCAGCCACTGAATTCTCTTACTGTTTCCTAGCTGTTAGAAGCAGTTATAGTTCAATTCTGGACTACAGGACTTCTCAAACTATAGCGGAGATGACAATTTAATCTCTTAATCCTTCTTGCTCTTTAGACTTTCTCAGAAGAAACCTGAGAAGAAATCCATCCCCATAGTGGTGGCTTTCTCCTGTTATGGTGGACTAAATGCTTCTGCTATAGCTGCCTCCAGGTAGGCTCCTCTGTCCTCCTCCGCATACCCTTGCAAATGCTCCATTCTTTCCCCTGTTGCCAGCTCATTTGTTTTTATAAATGCACTTCACTACTCCCAGAAGTAGTGGTAGTTAAAGTGGAATTGGTCAAGTGCTCAGTTCAGAGCCCAGGCCTAGCTCATTTGTGGAGGATCCATGATTATACAATTGCAGTTTCAGCAGAAAGCAGCCACTAACTCTTCTCCCTCCCCTTTTTCTTTCTCTTGGTACATTGCACGTGGTGTATGTGCTTGATAACTTGATTGCTTTTTTCACTTCTCTCTGCCCTTCTTCTTTATGCAAAATAACCCTCTGACAGAGTTGAATGCTTATTGTGGCCACTTTTACTTATACTTCAGTAACACTTGCTGCAAGAAACTCTAGAGATCTTTGGTTTTGTCATTGTTCACAAGAGAGTATAGCTCAGCTTTGGAGAAGACATTTCTTGGCACCTGTTAGAATGGGAGTGTTGTTGGATTTATAAATGTATATCTGAAGTAAAAAAGAGTGTTTACTGTGTGAGTAGTAATACATGAACTTGGCTGATTTTTATGTTAGAAATGAGGGGGGAACCCTGTCAGAAAACACCTGCATAAAGGCAGGTGGGTTTATGCTTGGTATGTTAAGCTAGATAGTATCACTAGAAAGTTTAGCCAACCTTCAGGTACCTTTCAACTTTGTTTTGCTGAAAGATCATTTTGCAGGCAGATCTACTTGGCAAACCAAGCTGAACTTTCTGGATCATTCTCATTTAAAATACTCTTTTGCCTTAGGTCCAGGGAGGAAAAGTTAAGCTCTTGAAGTTAATGCTCCGCCCTTTGCGCCCTCAGGAATCCCAACTGTAACATTTGAAACTACATTGGAAATGACAGTGTTTGGTCAAGACTGTCACTAGGTTATTCTCTCTTGAAGGGGCTGACTCATACAGATCTAGGGAAATAAATTGTTTGACTTTGAGCTGGATCAACAGTTGTTATACATCCTATAGCTTGCATCCAGAATACATTGAATCTATAATGTCTTGATCTGTGTAAAATTTGTGGCAGTGATACCATAGCTTTGCCATAATTCTTTGTGGTTTTTACTGCTCATATGAGTGATTGCTGTTTTCCAGGATGTGTGAAACATTATAGGATGGAAATGGCCTTTGAGTTAGTTCCACATCTGGCATTCTACACTGGCCCATTACTGGATGTTTCAAAAGGAAACAGCAAACGCTTGCAAAGAACAAATGCCAACCTGCCTTTTGAAGGAAAAAGTTTCTGCAAATGACATATTAGCTAATTTGCATCCTGCAGCATAAGATTACATTAATACATTTTCTTTCTGTTCTTTGACTTTAGCTGTTAATATTACTTATCTAAATGCTTATCCTGTAGGCAACCTTACTAAACATCTTAATTCTCTAACATCTTGTTGAGTGAGTTCTGTATTGTAGCTTTGTGTATTAAAAAAATCCTCCAGCAGTTTTAAGCTTGGTGTCTAGCAATTTCACTTGCTGTTTGGCTTCCAAAATCAGCAATCCAGGTTTAAATCATCCTTTAAAATATTACAACAATTGCCTATTAGAATTATCATCTTGTCTTCATTCTTCCTTGTTCTGAAGAAGTTGTCTTAATTCATTTATTGGTTCATTGTGAATTACATTCTGCTTCATGAGACCAGGTTTCTCAGAGCTGCATTTAGATCCAAGAAGGATCTGAGAGAAGCACTGTGGGTTCTAGTAATTATTTATTCTTGAGCAGCAGAAATCTTTTACATACAATGATGTAAATTAATTGTTGCTTGTTCAGTTTCAATTGACTGAAAAGGGATAATCCATGGTATAGAGAACACATTTCTTATGGCATGGTCTTCTGATAAATTGATTTTTCTGATTTCAGCATGGAATAGAATTCATACATGAATTAGTTCTTTTATACTTTTCTCTTTGTTAATTTTTGTAATTTCTGTGGGAATCTGTGTGTGTGCATTTTTCTACCCCTGTGTTGAAGTTCCCTTTTGAGGGAAGCATTAAATATAGTATAAAAGTATATAAGTATAAAAGTATTATGTTTATACTAATATGTATAAACTAAAAGAGCTCTGAAAGAGATGTGCTTTAGTAAGAATGACGGTGACTAACACAGTTGATGGACTGACTTTGAACCTTTGGCAAGGTTCCTATTGAAGTGATCAGAAACTTTTGCATTGTCCCATAGCAGCAGGAAGTCCTATCTGCCTTTGCTGAGGCTATCCTAAGTTACACAAAAGGATAGAATAAATTTTGCTTTTTAGTATAGTTGATGGTATACAGCTAAGCAGAGTTGGATTCTGAACCTTAACCTGCATAATGTACTGATCAAAGCGCTTTGTCAACACAGACAAAGAACAGGAAACTTTAACTAGCCAAACTTTGCTTTATGCCAGTAAATTTTTCTGCATTTTATGGTTTAAAGATTGATGTTTTATGTGGGGTTTTGCATCATGAAAATCAATCATTCATTTAATGAAAAAAATCTATATTAAGTAATTTAGGGTGTTTTTTGACCTACAAAAGCATTCAGAAAACAGATCATAATGCACTGCTTTTGGTGATCTTGTTCCTGGAGTAATTAAATCAAAACTTGACCACTGTTAAATCCAGATAACTTTATATGCTACAAACAAAGGCCGTTTCTGAATGTTAATCCACTTTGACTGAATTTCTTAGTTCATAAAAGTTACGGTGAAGACCAGTAGTTTAAAGGGGAGGTCAAGGGGGTGGTGTTTCAAAATACTAAAATATTAAAAACTGAAGAAAATTCTTACAGTAGAAAAGACAGACCTGCAGAAAGCTGAACTAGTATATATTTCCTTTTCTGTCTGAGGATCTTGAAATTGATAAAGCAAGAGAGAGCTAAGAGAGTGATGTAGAGAAAGGTTCATAAAAATGTTTAGATTACTGCTGTTTGCTGAGGTGTGAAATGTTCTAATACCCACAAAATCTTTGGGGTTTGTTTGAATACCACTTATACATAAGTTATGTACCTTTCTGTTTCTATGAATAGTGATTTCATGCTGTCTAATGTAGACATGATCATTTTGCTACCATGACTGTTAGTTTGCTTCTGTAAGAGAAATCATGGAAGTAGTTTAGCTATCAGTAGGTAGAACTGGGATAGGAAGGCTTCCACCCACGTCCTCTGAACACAGCATGAGCAGACTTCTGCTTAACTCCAAACATGCTAATGTTCAGACATGTCCAATGCTCAGACTGAGATGGGATTTAGAATAGCCATCAGTCTTCATGTATTAAATTTCTTGATTTTTTTCAAACATTTTGTCTGATATTCTAAATTTCTCTCCCTTTTTTTCTCCATCCAGGAGGCTGAACAGAATTGACCAGGACAATATCTTGCAAATTATTACCCATTTTCATTATAGGTCCCACATCCCTGGCAATTGATGACTCTTACCATTTGCTGTGAAACTTTGATGCTCCTGGCTTCTTGGTTTCAGAGCTCTATCATGGAAAGTCACCACAGTTGGCCTGCAGTATTGTCTAGCAACAAATGACTGTTAATAAGATACTTGCTCTGTCATTTGCCATGCGAGAGTAGAGCCCAGAGGCTCTGCTGGTGGAGCTAAGAGAAAAGATGATGTTGCTTAGGAAATTGAAAAAGAAGAATGAAATAGATTCCTAGAATAGTGCCTATAAACAGTCAATAAACATGGCTACCATCACACCATCTGCAATATGGCACTTCCCTTTTTGGATATGTAATATTATTTTTGTCCTTTATTCTGTAGTCACTACGTTACACTTTGAGTCCTGTAGTTCAGTTAGATAATAAAGTATATTAGCAATGGTGAGAAAATTCTAAAAACATTTTGTTTTCCTTTGTGAGCAGAAAATGTGAGTTCAGGTGCTTGGCTAAAGAAGTCTGTGCTTATTTAGAATCCATAAATAAATAAAAAAGCTGTGTGCTTCCTTGTGCTGCATTATGGATTGCTCTTACTATACTACTATTTTTCCACACAAACTTAATACAAAAGCTATGATGTCATTGTTTTACATATGCTTTGTTGCAGACATTTTCATGTTTCCTTTTTCTTTTCCCTTTCATTAGACATTTGCTGACCAGGTATTTGGTATCTTCAGCTGGACAATTCCCATTGCTGTAGCCTTTTCTTGTTTTGGTGGACTTAATGCGTCAATTCTAGCATCATCAAGGTAGTGCATATCTCTTTGTGTTTGACAAACGTTCATAAGTATTTTTACATGTTACTGTTATGCTCATCTATTATGAGAGTGGCAAAAATACTTCTGTAACCGAACCTGTAATGAATAGCCACAATAAAATAACAGACCTAAATAAACCTCTGTGTGTGTACATACACCCGTAACACTGCCTTACTTCCCCAAAGCATTCTTAGCTGTATGCAGAGTACAATTAAAGACCAAATGAATGTTGTCTGTGTGGTGAGTCCTCAGGCCTTCTGATTATTTGGATATCTTCCATTTTACTTGATACAATAGTTCAAGCAAGTTCTTGTTTTCAAATGTATTTACTTAAAACACTGACTTTTTAAAATTGGAAACTTTAAGGTTTTTTCCAAGTAAAAAGTTTTAGAAGTTGCTACTGCTATTAGCTGCAGTTAAAAAGCTTAGGATACAGTATAGAAGCTTTCCTCTGAGCACTGATTACGGATGTGACTAGTGAAAGTTTTAAATATATTTAGTCAGGCATTTTAACATCCTTCCTGTCCATTGAATGTTATGCACAATGCCTCTCTGTTGAGAACAGATATGAACATGATATGGTGAAGTAGTCAATATAGAACAATTTGCAGTTGATAATTATGTACTGCTTACACACTAGTCAAGGACTTTTTTCAGCTCCCCGTGCTGTGCCGGGGGCACGGGAAACTGGGAGGGGACACAGCCGGGACAGCTGACCCCAACTGACCCCAGGGATGTCCCACACCATATGGTGTCATGCTCAGTATATACAGCTGGGGGAAGAAGAAGGAAGTGGGGGACACTGGGAGTGATGGCGTTTGTCTTCTCCCGTAACCGTTAGACATGATGAAGCCCTGCTTTCCTGGAGATGGCTCAACACCTGCCTGCCCATGGGAAGGAGTGGATGAATTCCTTGTTTTGCTTTGCTTGCGTGCGCAGCTTTTGCTTTACTTATTAAACTGTCTTTATCTCAACCCATGAGTTTCTTCACTTTTACTCTTTGGATTCTCTCCCCCATCCCACCAGTGGGGAGTGAGCGAGCGGCTGTGTGGTGCTTGGTTGCTGACTGAGGCTAAACCACGACAGTGTGTTTTACGAGCATGTGGTTGAGTGACCTCTTTTTAGAGACCTAATCTCTTCTGGTTGGAGTTGAAAATATTCTGCTATAAGCTGGAATGTTTTCACCACTAGCTTTCAGAATTTTTTAAAACAATAGAAATTTATTTCAGTTGCTGTAGATATTTTCTATTTTGCCTGTAGGATTGTTTTCTAAAAACGTGTGTTAACAGCATGTTTCTAAAAGCTTATATATCTTTTAATGGTTGTTTTACAGTACATCTTTACTGGAAGGGTTGAATCCATGTTCCAGTTCAAAGGATGGAAATTCAATGGTGTAAATACTTACTTTGACTGCTATTGTTGTTTGATTTTTCTGTAATACATTTTCTCTCACCTGTGGCCTCAATATCTCTTTTCCCATTTGTGTTTTTCAGGCTATTTTTTGTAGGATCTCGAGAAGGTCACCTTCCTGATCTGTTGTCTATGATCCACATAGGGAGGTTCACACCTGTGCCAGCACTGCTCTTCAATGTAAGTTATTACTGCTTTCCTTTTCAACTGTTCAGATGTGACCAGATGAATTATTTCAAGAAGACTTTAAAAAAGTACAAGAGACAACTTCAGATTTACTGTCATTGAGGTGATTTCTGAGAGAGTGAATTTTGAGAGGCATAAAATCATGCCAAACACCAAGGGGAAAAGGTGTTACTTTCAGGCAAAAAGCAGCATAAACAAACAATAAGTCTGAAACTTCTGTTGTTCATCTCACTTCTTTTCTGACAGTGTGTTATGACCCTTATTTACCTGGCTGTGGAAGATGTCTTCAAGCTTATTAATTACTTCAGTTTCAGTTACTGGTTTTTTGTTGGTCTGTCTATTGCTGGGCAATTATATCTACGTTGGAAGCAACCAGATCGACCCAGGCCTCTTAAGGTAATATTTACTTATTACAGAATTGTTAAAAATCCCTCTCTTTCACATAATGTAAAAGTACTGTCTAAAATCTGCATGATACATGCTATACCTAAAGGTTACAAATTGATCAGGATGCAAAACATGGCTTTCATTTTATGTTGTACCATGAAAACTAGCTTGTCTGTTAGATAAGAATAAGTGCTTATTGTAATGGTACACTTTTTTTATTGCGTGTTAGTTCAGTCAGTAGCCCTTCTCTCTGTCAACTGGAGAATGTCTCAATAGGCTAGCATAGTAGTTAGCCTTTTTTCTTCAATGAGAAACCTCAAATAAGGAATGCCTAAGTTAGTTAATTCTGTCAACGTGGACCACATTTAGCTCTGATGGAGTTTCAGTTCAATATCTGATCCTCTTACCACCTTCTCATGCTTGAAGATGGTATGCTACATGAAAAAGTCATTCTTGTTTCCTAGGATTTATTGGATTTGTCTAAAGCCACTTCATTCTGTTATACAGTTTCTTTCAAGGCAGCAGAGTTACCATACTTGACTACTTTTGCAATTTTTAGCAGCAGTTCTGTTCAAGAATTATTCTGCAGTTTGCGTATGGTTCCAAATAGCTGGATGTATAAAGGAAAGAGCAGATAATTCCACAAAGTGGGGTTGAGAGGGAAAAGTCTAATTCTCACCGAAACATTTATAACTGTAGGCAACAAATATTTCAGTAACATTCTGTTCTGTTTTTTCTGTCTCCAGCTGAGTGTGGCTTTCCCAATAATATTCTGTATATGCACAGTATTTCTGGTGGTAGTGCCACTCTATAGTGACACTATAAATTCATTGATTGGAATTGCCATTGCTTTATCTGGAATTCCAGTCTTTTTCTTGGGAGTCTATTTGCCTGCATCAAGGAGACCTCAGTTTATCAACAAGATTTTAGGTAAGTTTCTTTGTAGATGGAGATGTTAGGAAAGAGGAAAAGTAAATAAGTGAATTTCAGTTTGTTGATGGAAAGGATTGTTGTCAGTTGACCCCAGCCAGCAGCTAAGGATCCGCAGAGCCACTTGCTTACCAGCACCCCACAGCAGAATAAGGGATAGAATAGGAAGAACAAAGGCGAGAAAACTTGTTGGTCAAGATAAAGACAGTTTATTAAGTCAAGGAAAGAAGGGGAAAAAAACCTGCTGCTGCAAACACAATCGCTTACCACCTCCCACAAGCAGACTGATGCACAACCAGTCTCCAAGCAACAGCCACCATGGAAGTCACCCTCCCACATGCACACACTTCTTCCTCTACCCCAGTTTTTATTGCTGAGCATGACATCATATGGCATGAAATATCTCTTTGCTTAGTTTGGGTCAGCTGTTCTGGCCAACTCCTCTCTGACCTTCCTGCCCATCCGGTTGCGGGCAGGGCAGAGTGGGAGGGAAAAAAAAAGCCTTGATACTGTGCAAACACTGTTCAGCAGCAGACAACATCGGTGTGTTACCAACCCTGTTTAGGCCACAAATCCAAAACACAGCACCATGTGGGCTGCTATGAAGGATGTTAATTGAATCCCAGCCAGACCCAGAGAAGGGGTATACTGATTTTATGTTTTTACACCCAGATTTTATTTACTGTAGACTTAAAAGACCATCCACTTTCTACAGATTTTGTCCTTGGGTTTTATGCATTTCTCTTCAATCAAGCTCATGAAAAGTCTTTTTCTTAAGCAAGATTGATGACTGTAAAGGGCTGGACATTCTTGGTGTAATGCAAGCAAACTGTCTTACTTTACTGGATCAGTTGTTTGAAGATGGATAGATTTTATGTCAGTCACAGATGGAATTTTGCCTTCTGTTGAATTGCTGCAGTTAAATCATACATTTCTCTCCAGCAGTACACTGTTGTCATTGTTACAGTGTGAGAAAACAATCATGAGGGATGTGGAAAGGAAGGTTTATAGCGTAATCTTAGAACGCAACAGGATGTGGTGCTGCAGCACCCAGTGAATGTGTAAATAAATATTCAGTAATCTTGTCGCTTTCCTGTGTGCTATTTGAAGTTCTTGTTTTATTTTTTTATTCTACCAATTTTTACACTCCTAACTGTAGAGAAAAATATTTTACTTCAATTTCTTGGCAGGGTGCCTAAGAAGAAAAACACCCTAGGATATCAACAGAACAGTTTTAAACATTATCTGTTTAAAAAAAAATGAGTGGAAGATGCTTTTTGTATTAACTTTTATTGTTTGTTTCCCGTAAGAGAAGTGAGGCAGCATTCTTGACAACTAACTTTCATTAGTCAGATACATGTTGTGTAATTAGCATTGAGGTGGCTATTCTTCTGATTTATCTTCAATTTCCTATGCAGGTACAGTCACACGAAACATGCAGCTGCTCTGTTACTGTGTTTTAACAGAGATGGACACAAATGAAGAAAAGAAGTTAGAAATCAAATCCAACTAGAATTTCAAAGCCATTACAAGAAACAGGAGGGAGGATAAAGCAATTACAACAACCAAAGGGACGAGATGGAACTGGAAAAAACAGGAGAACTGTTTCCAGTGGCCTGTCAGAAGCACTGAAAACATACTTACTTGCAGTTGGATTCCCACATAAATTGTGCCCTCACGTCACCCTCCTAAACTGCGGCATATTTTCAGGGCATGTTTTCATTGGATGATGATTACCTACTCATTTCAGGCACACAAGCTATGCGTCAATACTGTTCCTTCTTCAGAATTGGTATTAAAATGGTAAGAGCTAATGGATCAAATTAGATTTCTGCAGAACCAGGTGGTGAAGTAATGCATTTTTAAGTTAGACTGAAAACCGCTTTGACTCAAAAGACCAAAAGTCATTCCAGCTTAATTCTGACGGATGTTTGCATGAAGTGATTTGCTGTGCTATCTCAGTTCTTATCCCAGAAGACAACTGGTCACAAGAAACTACCTGATTTTGTCATTATTAGCAGAAAAATTAATAAAGTTGTGCCGTATTATTTAAAGACTGAACCAACCTTTCTCCCTTAAAGATAAGTATTTTATTCTGTACACTATGTGGAAATGTGGTAACTGACTGTGGCAAGGATTTAGTCAACAAAGGACCTGGCCCCTAAAAATTTGATTAACACTTGATTCTTTCGTGTTAGCTTGTTAGTACTTTGCCAACTTCTGACAGGCTTTATGAAGCTTCCAAAATTAAAATGTTCAGTCTAAAGATAGTAAGCATTTGTTTCTGAACTGTTTCCAGTGAACACATATAGCAGTTGTTACCTGAGCAGTCAGAAAACTCCCTTTCTAAATTTCAGTGCTGTTCACTAGAAAATGACTGCAAAAATTCACAGAACCCCTTTCTTTTTTTCTTCTATAGCGGAAGTAAAGTTCTGTGACAGCAGCTCTATCTGGAAAACTAAGTAGCAGGGAGAGAAAATAGGAGTGACAACAGAAATAGCATTGCAATACAGACCAATGCTAATTAGTAGTATTTGTAATTCCAAAGCCGTAAGCCTAACATCAGGACACTTTGATACCGAGTTTTGGTGAAGCAGGCTTGTTCAGCTAGCAGAGTGAGATATACATCAAAAACATACCTCGAATTTTTATCTTAGTTCAGAATGTTTACCTCAGTTGATCTGAGTTTGTCCACGTGTGGGGTTTTTTTGTGCATTTAAGTTGAACTAAATCTTGGAATCACAGGAATATGGCTGAAGCAATGAACGCTTCAAATGCTGGACCATATTTGCATCAGCCACTTGAATAATAGTACAATAATTGAAATATTCTCACTGACTCCAAGGTTAAGATAACAAAGGTTATCTTAAATAAAAAGCTACAGATAATGACAAGTGGTAGTAGATGGTAAAAACAAACATAAAATGGAGTCTTGGGCTACCTTTGTGAAGCAGCATTGGGACTTAAGATAGTTAAATTCTAGCTGAGGAGCTTTGTGTACAGTTGGCACATAAACATGTCGGGTCTTCTCAGTATTTAATGAAAACTAGCATTTAGCTATTATAATACAGCTCTTTAGTCTTTCATACAATTAGAATGAATTCAGTATTAAGTTGAGACATCTGTGAAGCGGAGCATAGCTTTACCAGGCTAGGGTTGTGGCATCGGTTAAGAGCTGTATCAACCTTTCTGTGAAACCATGAAAAATATTTTGCTCCCACTACCTTGACATCACTAGCTAGAACTAACTGACCTAAAGTCACTGGTGCCAACCTACAGCTCACGACTGATGTAGATCTAACACCCTATTAGCTATTCTTCTACAGACTCAAGTAGGAGGGTGCTGAAACACTTTGTGTCCCCAAACAGGTAAGATTAAATTGTTTTAAAGATGAATGCAAGTTAAAATGCTGACATGGCTTCAGCTGTACCAACTCCTGATTTTTAAATGAGTAAAGAAAACTTAGTCCAAAATTCTTTATTTACAATTTAAATGCACATATATTGTTCTACTCAGATAGTAGAATTACTGGAGAGAGATCCAGCAATAAAATGGACAGGTCAAGGCATTTCATATCCTCAAGCACTTGTAAAGAAGGTAACTTGGAACTTAAGAACAAATACAGTAGAAAGCACTAGGATAGGTGCCTTTTTCCAGGACTGCCACTTGCTGTCATGGCAGACATGTTCATCATCTTGGGAAACCTGACACAGTAGTCATGACAAGAAGGGCTGCTGCCAAAAGTACCCCATATATAATATGGGGGTACCGTCAGTACAGGGACAAATGCTTGGGCATGCACCTTTAAAAAAAATAAATATTCCTCAGAACCTCAGCATCACAGAACAGGCAGAAAAATAATTTAAAAGCATATAGTATCTTTTGCTTGGAACGAAAATCTGTGTTGTCAAGTCGCATATTCACACCCCTCTGTTTAATATCTACCAGCTGCAGTTGGCTGCTCAGACAGTAACAGCTCAGTTAGTAAAAGCTTTTAGCATTTACTGAAATCCCAATCTAGTACCTAACACTCAAGCCTAGTCAGTAACCATCAGAGTGAACCATGCTAGTCACCAACAGTTTCAGAAGGCCAGACAGGGAAAAGCTTAGCTTAAAGCTCATCCATGTAAAGATTGGTTTCCTGCTGTCCCAGTGAGCACAACTTTTACTGGAAAGTGGGTTTCTGGGGGTTCATTCTTATGAATAGCCATCAGCAGCTGCCTGGATTTTTAGTCCTACTGCAATGGTAGAATTTCATCTTCAGTATGCATTTCATCTTCAAAAAAGGGCTGTTAGTCAGAATCCAAATCCTGGATCTCATCATATCCAAATTCTTGTAGAACCTCCTGTCGGTATTTGTTCCATGTTCTCCTTCTGTAGCATTGGTCCTCATCACTGAGGCTCTCTTCAGAGTCTAAAGAAAGAGCACGAACGTTTTTAGATTATCCCTTCTTTTTAGTTAAGCAATTAAGTTAATCAGACTATTTTAACGATCTTGAGTAACTAACAAATACAAAGTCCAAACAACTTCTTTATTAGGTGAGGTCTGACTTATGCTTGGAGTGCGCTGGGATGGGGAGTTAAGAAAGCAGAGGCAGTGTTTCACAAGCATGTGGAACCAAATCATCTATTCCTTGTCAAAACAAGCAATCATTTTCAAGTGCAGCAGCCTGAAACGAAGTTTTCAATTTTAGCTTTGCAAAAACACCATGATCCCTTGTATTTCCAAGAGATCCCCTGTAGTTCCAAGAAAGATGATCCGTCTCTAAGCAGATTTAACCCATTATAAGGGCAGAACACTACCCCAGTGCTCAGTTAACTGCTTTTTTAGGAAGATGGTATGTGAAAATGGATAAGATTTATATGTGCACAGCATGGAAGCAAACAATATGACATGCATACCTTTTTCTCCATCACCATCTTCCTCAGGTAAGAATTCATCTTCATCAGGATAATCATTACGCCAGTTATTTTCATCATTTTCATCATCTTCATCTTCATATATTTCCCCATGACCTTGATCATCATCTACCTGCATGTTAACACAAAACATAACATTCACTATAAATACAGACGCTCGACATCAAGCGGTTTTTCATCCACCTATACAATACTATATAGATTATAAAGAGCCACGAGATACTTATCTACTGCAAGGATAAGTTATTCAACAGTTGCACAAAGCACGCGGTAGAAAAATTTGTGTTGTCAGTATATTCACCATAGCATAGCAATCTGCTTTAGGTAAAAAATCAGTTAAGTCATGCATTTAAATGTTCCGGTTCAGCACTTAAATGCCAATGTCTAAATTAATCCTTCTCACTTCAGCAGTAGTGTAATAGGTCAAGGAAAAGAAAAAGCAGCTTCAGGTTCCTGATATGCAAGTCTATTGATGACAGTATCTATACAATAAAAGACTAAAGCATACATTTAACTTCCTAACTCCACAGTCACTGAAGGACAATTCTATCACAAGAAAATATCTCTTATTAAGATTAAAGTCAAGTCCTCAAATACTGAAAAAGTTGTATGTCACCCCTTAGTAGTAATTACAACTACATTTTAATCACTGCTTCCTAGTCACAAACGAGACGTGAATTAAGTTCACATTTGTGTGCCGAAATCTATTTGGCAATTTGAAGCCAGACAAGTTGTTCTGAGCACATGAGCACTATCCCTTCAGTTTTCATTGTCGTATCATAATTTGCTTGAATCACCAGTAACCTGGAGGAATATGGGACTGGCAGTTTAAAGAAGTCTTAACATGGAAGTCACTGAGCATATGTGTAGTATCCCAAAGGGTCTTTCTTGGCATGGCAACTTTTAATGCTAAGACTTTAAGCATGTTTATTTGTGACCTTCTATTTAAGAAAGATCTGTTTTCCCACATCCTTACCAGTTCATATTCTTCTCTATATGGCTGTACAGAAAGGATATTTTGGATCCAGCCAGGGGCTGATGTTTCCATATAGTAAATGTCGTAAACATACTCATCTTCTTTCTCACGGTGTTCTTTTTTACCATCTTCAGAAACATTTAAACGCTCACGGATCATCTCTACTGCATTGCAAAGAATCACATCTGGATCACTCTTCTGCTGAGAAAAAAATAAAAAATTAAAAGTGCATATTTCCACTGAAGCCATGCACACAAAGTCTTAGTACGGCCAACAGTTTTCTTCCTGGACAGTAGCCAACAGCTAGCTAAGGATAACATTCTGAAATCTTTAGGCTGAAGCACTTTTCCACTGGAGCGCTGATATTTGGAACAGTAGCAACCTAGAACTGAAAGACACCAAAGAATTTTCCAATTAACATAGTCCAGCCAATCATGCTTTGTTTTTGATAATAGGAGAAAACAACCAGGTCAAGTTCCTTAGAAACTATTGAGGGGGATATGACTAATGCCATAGAACTGTTCATCTGTTTCTGATTACATGCTGGTTGGAAAGACAAGTTTTAAGATAGCATGTGCTTTGTAGAGCATTATGCTTGCAACACTGCAGGAAAGATGTACCTACAGGAGCACTGATAACGTGCAAGCAGATTACAGTATAAAGGGTGCAGGAAAAACAATGGAAATGTGGCAGGTTAACAGGAAAAGGCTGACAGGCCCTAAAGATGTGGTTTTTATTTCTTTTATTTCCTCACTTCAGCATTAACACAGAAGAAATTTCTTCATGCTTTCTCCTTCCTAATACGTCATTTGCAGTGTGTTTGCTTTAGTGACCTGCAATTGAAGGTCTGTACAGGTAGGTTTTTGCTGCCAATTTTACTCTCCTAGAGCGTTTCAGGGTATCTTTTCCAATTCACAGAGGTGTCTCCTGAACTATTTAAGTAGTTATGAGGAAAAGCTACAGACCAGCCTTTCATTCACTTCTAAGAATGAAAAAGAAAGCTTTCTTCTTGGTTTCAACATTTACTGCTAGCTCTAGAAGAGTTAAGAGGAAAATTCTGATGCCACCTCAGTTTCAATTGTTTTTCTCATCAGCAGAGTGATAGAGAACAGTTACATGTCTTTTTGAACTCCTTGCTTAATAGAAAGAGTTCATAGTGAAGTTTGGTGCAAAGCCCTGAAATAACCTATAAGAAACACTGAAGGATGACAGCTGGCTGGGGTCTTTCTCAGCCAAGTATCTTCTCTAACATTAAGTATTTAAGTTTTCCTCAGAGCTGTGATGGGCTGCATAAAGCAAGCATCCATGTGTACTTACATACAGTGAAGGAACTACTAAGGAAAGCATATACGGTTCTCTCTCCTTCTCTTCCGTATCGCTTTAATACAAGGTCTTCATAACACTCTGTATGCAGGGCAGCCCTACACAGAAGGCAAAGCTTCTTCATACTTTAAAACCATTCTAGATATTGAGCAGATATTCCTCCAACTGAAAACATAAACTTAACTCATATACCAAATGAAAACAGGATGTAGGGGCTTAAGCAGCCTGTCAGACACCTAGAGTTCCGCTAAAACAAAACCACGCAATAAAACCACATATTGGGATTCTGAGAAGAGACCCAAAAGTATCGTTTCCTTTAGTGAATCTTGCCTACAAGTGACATGTCTAGGCATCTGGGTGGATGAGAAGACACTGAATTAGATTTTTTCTTTCCTAGGTAGAGAAGTTAATCAAAAACCCCAGAGATCCACCTGACAGATGAGCGTGAGAATTTGTACATCAGAACAGGGTACAGAAAAAAGAAGGGTGGTTCAAGCCCATCCTGTAGCAGCCAACTCCACATGGCTGTCAGTCGCAACAACATCAGTGCACTTAAGGATCCTCATGAAAGTTACCCCCTGCATGATATTCCAACTTGCACATATCTAGTTAAAGCTCCTGTTAAATAGTGGAATACTTACAACACCAAATAAACTTCCACAGCAGTCAGTTTGCCCGCATGTACCAGTCAACAGTGATATCAAAGTACTTCAAGTACTCTAAGTTCATTTGCTGACCTGTGGGTTTGCAGCAGTTATGCTGGAGTCTCCTACCACCTCCTCTTCTTGTTCAATATCAAACAACTGGAACTTCCCACAGCAGTCCGAACTCTTATCAACAGCACCGCTCTCCTTTTGTGAAGCATCTTCTGTTCCTTCAGCGTCTGATCTGTCACCATCAATCGATCCCTCGCCATTTACGACGGGTGCAACCGTTTCAGTACAGTTAGGTCGATGGCTGGCTATTACGCGGTAGCGGTTTTCCTTCCTTTTCACTTGCTTGGATGAACGGAGTTCCTGAATGATTCGCTGAGTGCTTCCTAAAGAGGGTCGCAGACTTTGAGCTGCTTTGTCTCGAGTGATCACTTCTTGTACATATTTCTGAACTGGTTCATTCTGGGTAGAGGAACAAAAGGAAGGAATATAACGCCACCATCAACACAGTAAGTCATATTCCTCCCTAAAAGTGGTTTATAGCTACTATTGCTGGTGCTTCCTATTTGAGGACCGTGTTATTAATGTTCCTAACAACATTCAGGTAACTTCTACTACTGCTTTAAGCAAGACACCTATCATAAAATTATCTTGATATGGGGAAATAAGTATAAGATATTTGTAAACTCTAAGACTGTTTCAATTTGATTTGTAAACAATATACTTTGTGGTACAGAATAACCCTCCAAACAAAAACCACAAGCCATCAGTAGACTGTGATGGTTCTAAATTTAAGGCACGAGATATCCTTTACAGTCTCCTATAAAGGCCGGTTCCCAAGAAAGACCAGTTTTATTCGCTATAAAAGGCTGTACAGTAGATGAAAGTTGTTAACCTTGTAGGGCTGAGCTTCAGCCCCTCAAACAGCAGAAACCCAGGCTTTACTTATTGACTATCCTGTAGTCTGTAAGCGAAGAACAGTGTGTAAGCATCGAAAAGGCAGTGCTGAGCACAGCTTTTCACGGCGGTCGCTCTGCGCGATGTCATTTGACCGACAGCCTGCTCCGCCCGCAGGTGCGCTGCCGCTGCTACTGCTGCTGCTGCCACTGCTGCCGCTGCTGCTGCTACCGCCGCTGCTGCTGCTACTGCTGCGCGCCCCCAGCAGCGCGGGCAGGCCGCCGTGCCCGCGCCCCCGCACGGGCCGCCATCCCGCACCGGGCCGCGGCTCCCGGGCCGCTAGCCAGGACCCCGCATCCGCGGGGCATGCTGAAAGGCCCGCAGAAGGCTTGCCGCCTTCCAAAGCTCCCTCGGGAGTACCGCGAAACGCCCCCGCTGCACAACCCGCCCCCGCCGGCCTGAGGCGCGGCGGCGGCAGGAGCAGCGGCAGGGCCGCCGTACCTTGGANGTTGTCGCCGTCTCCCGCCGCGGTTCCTCCCTGAGGTGAGGTGAGGGGAGGGGAGGGGAGGGGAGGGGAGGCCCGGGCCGGGGCCGCCGCCGGTGGTTCGCTCCGGCCTCGGCCTGCCCGCCGCGGCCCAGCCGGGGCGGGGTTGCGGGTCCCTCCGCGGACAGGGTGCGGGACCCCGGGAGAGGGCGCCTGGCCTCCGCCGGCCCGACGCGCTTCGCCGCCCCCGGGGGGAGGTGTTTTGCCTTGAGAATTTACTGGCGATTTTTTTTTTTTTTTTTTT
>VZTV01047751.1:0-26015 GCA_013400875.1 Anhinga rufa
AAACTCATATCTGAAATCTCTTAAGCCCAGTCAATGTGTATAATAAATATCAATTTGAAATTAGTGTTTTCCTACATCCATTAGTATCATTCAATATCCAATTAAAATTCACATAAAGGTCCAGTAATAGAAAAAGGTGATGTTAGACCCCAAGCCACTACAGTAAGGATGTAAGGGACCAATTTCTCTTGCTTAAAATAGAAATTTCAAGAAAACACATACAAATTAAAAACAAGGTTGAGTTTACAGTGGTTTTGCTGCTGTTAGAAAGTTAGTTTTGATTAGGTTTAGTGTATATGTATAAGAGTGTGGTTCAATCTTGCATTTTTGATTCTTTATAGGAAAGGCTAAGGGTTCCACAAGTTTACAAAGAGAATACAATTCAGAGATAGCATTTTTGCATTCCCATGAAGCCAGGAACAGCAATATAGGAGGCAGGACCTTCAGCTGCACTAGCTGAAAGATTCAGCTTCCTAACTGAAAAAAGGAGTAAAAGAGGGAAAAACCCATTTTATCCTAAGGCAAAGTAAGACCTACACTCTTTTCTAATTAATGCATTAAATGAATTTTAAATTTGCTAACACAGAAATGAATTTTCTTGATAGGGAGAGAAAGAAAAATGGAACACTTTGCAATATGTGTATACATGTATCATCCTTATTTTATTTTTAAGAAGGAAAAATTCTGGTATGGGAGCAAAATACTTGCTGGCTTATATAAGAGTTCAAATTTAGGGGGAAGCTTCTTCAGAGATAGTGCCCTGCAGCTCTGATGGAACTAGGTTCCTGGGAAATACAGTTACTTCTCTTTCAACAGCACTTTTTCTTTCCCAGCTAATTCATAAAAGTAAGTAGACAGTGGTCTTCAAAAACTAGAAGTTATCCTAATAGAAAGAAAAGAATGCAAAACAATAGTCAAAGGACATGGGCAGTTTCCCTCCTACACATTTTCATTGCCAAAAAACCCAACATTCAACAGATTTAAGCTAGATTTTGCTAAATGTAGTTAGATTTATTTATTTGTATTTTAATAAATCCTCCCAGATAACAATACCACTGTGTCTACCACTAAATGTAATCATTGCCCAAGTTGCAAGGCACTCATCTGAAATGTTCCAGCAAGTCACAACATGGTCTTCTACTCTCCAATGCTGTAAAGTCTGTATTTATTCCTGCACAGCTACTGCCTACTGCATATTCTACAGATACACAATGTAAATTACATATTTTGATTTTCTATTACTCTCAGAATTTTACTTCCTTACTTGAGGACAGCATTTCATCCTTTATTATCTAAAAGGCTTCTCTCTCAGCATGGCTGCACCACAATCCCTTTGGAAGACTTTGAAAGGTGCCAGTCTCGGAAATATTACTGAACTGATACATTAACATAAGACAGATTGTTTCAATAGGCACTGAAAACTTATAGATAAGCTAAGTGCTAAGTAAGGTGGATTGATCCAGACTCTATTGTTCCCAAACTGGAAGCAAGAAGAGAAATACATAATGAAAAGATAACAACATATATCAGCATGATATGGTTGGTATTTCTTCTTTAGTCTGAGTCCCTGACAGTCCCAGAAACTGAGCTCTGATCTCGCCTATTGAACAATTGTCCTATTGCTGTAGGCTGGGGACTACAGCTGTTATTAAACATGCATCATTCATCAGTTATTATAGGGTCTCCCTTGTAAACTTTAGCAGTCACATTTTAAGCTCAAATGTCCTGCATTTATCCATTATAAATTATTTCTCATGTTACAAACCAGACGTTCCACACTGGCTTAACAAGAGAAACCATTGAAGAAGAGGCATCTGAGGAAGCACCCAGTGGATGAATTTCACTGGACTCAGAACTGTACACATTAAGAAGAGCACAAACCAGAAGGAAAGTGTACTTAAGCAGCAGCAAAAAGGGTTTGGAGTGCTAGAACTACTAAAAAGCATTCAGAGTAAAGCAAGGAAGAGCTGACCGGAAAATGGGAAAGGTGTTCCAAATACCAAAATTTCTAGCTACAGTTCTGGTTCATTATTCTTTCATTACTAAAGCTTTATTATTCTCTGGGTTTATAGTGTAGGCGGGAGGAAAAAACAGCAAACAAAACGTGAAACTTAAGTAGAACAGGCAGCAGTGCAGTGGTTGAAAATAGCTTCCTATCTCTTCTCATCAGCCACCAATGCAAAACCCTTCCAGTGGACATAAAGAAATTCTGTAAGAGATCCATCAAATCCACTATCTTTTCTCTATGTCAAACACATTTCAATGCCAGGTGCAAGGAATTTTGCAATATCAGTTATGAAGGCATTTAATGGTTAGACCAATGCCTTGAAAAATCAAAGATTATCTTTATTACAATGTATTTTATATACTGTGTAGATATTCTCAGTAATGTTAAAAATTGGTTTTAATTTTAATAAGTATAAGAAAATCACTTCTGTCAATTAATACCATGTTAAAAGCAAGACAAACTTTTCTTTTTATCTGAGTTTCTTCTGCTGCATTTTCCTGGTACTGAAATCTCTTTTTCTTGTATTGTAAGAATGCAAAAGGGACACCCTACAATCCCAGTCTTTTCAGTCTCTCCTTGGATGGAAGCCTTTCCATGTTTCTATCTTAACTCATGCTTGAACTCTCCACATGACAATTTGATCTACTCTAAGTAGGTTACCATGCCAACCTCCTTAACACTAACCTGTGCAAGAAACCACAGAAAAATTGCCAAATAATGCAGGGTAGCTGTTCTAAAACAAAAGCAACGTTTTAAAATGCTACCACCTGGTGGTAACAGAGGAGCAAAACCTTGACACATGCTAAAAACAGGTGACCAAACTCTGCCTCAGTAAATACAGATTGAAACTTTACAGGGGTTGCAAACTGGTAAATGGGAGCTAATGGGATTGTATTATGTTACACCTACCACGTCCTGTAGCTATGCTCAAGAGAGGAAATAGAGACCAAATCTTGTATGATCTAGTGGCATGTTGTGCGCTTTTGTGAGCTTCAGTTCACATACATATCTGTGGACAGAAAGCCAAAATTAAAGTCTCCTAAACAAGATAGTTATGGAGGTGGCTCTTGGTATTGAATGAGTATTCTGTTTGTCCCAGTACATAAAAAAAAAAAAAGATACAATTACACAAATAAGGAAAAAAAAAGGCTGCATTTTCTGCAAGTGTAATCGTACTGACTTCAGAGCTACTGGCACAGGAAAACTCCATTTGTAGCTCCCTTTGGTGACTGCATTATATAACACGATATGCATTAATCAGCAGCTAAGATAAGGTAAAGGAGACAAATGTGTGTTTCTACAAATACCCAGTGATGGCTATTAAAATCTTTACAGCTGCCACTTTCAAGTAATGAAATCCCTATTCTCTGGGCAGGGAAACCAAGAACATTGAGTGCTTCGGTAAACTCAGCTAGGCAAAAGTAAAGACTTTTATCACAGACACCACGGACCTCGGTTTGATCTCACACTGAGTCAGTATAAGGCTGACTCTGCCAGCTTCAGCTGAATTATTTCTGATTCATATTGGACTGAGATCAAAACAAAGTCTTCCTCCAAGTCTAATTAATTTTGTTTTCATTCTCACTTGATCTGAATTAACAGTGGACAGTTGATACATATGCATTAAAATTTCCCTGTTAACTCTGATGATAGAAGCATATGTGTGTTTCAGAGAGTTCTGTACAACAGGGTACCTGGAGAATATGGTTTTAGTTGGTACAGACAGATCATAAGGGAGAATACACATAGGTATGAGAAAAATGCCTGATAATTTGCATATGCAGCTGGCAGTATGCTCAGAGGACCAAAAGCTCCCACCACATCTGCAGATCACAATCAGATTGCTTTGCCCCTGCTTCTGAATGGCTTCCGTATAGCATATATTTCACTACAGAAATTACAGTTTCTTTTTCCACCTTTCAAATTATCGTTAAGCTTAGAGGTGAATGCGCTAGCTCTTCCCCTTCCCTCAGAAATAGGAAACTCTTCCCTATATGCAAAAGCTTCTTTCCTTTTAAAGACATAGAATTTTGTATTTTTCTTCCTAGTACATTCAGTTTCCTAATCCAGAATCATTATGTTGATTGACAGATGTATAATAGCCAGAAATGCATGATAAATTTGAAAAAGAAAATAACCTTTGCTTGCTACAGTATAATATTTCATGCAAAAAGCTGTACAGTGGCAGTTGTGATACCTCAAATTTCCTATATTATTTCGTATACTTATGATAGCCTATAACTGTGATATCTATTTGCACTTACATTTTATGATGGTCGTTGCAGAAACTGACTACTGTGAAGTAGAATAGCTTGTGCAAAGAAATAAGGAAACATATCAAATAAGAAGATCCTTGCCTTTTTTTTCTGGAATAAAGACAGGATTTTAGCCACTCTTCTATGTCTATCCAATTGGTTCTGGTCTATGTCACTTCAGATGACATTAGAATTGTAGTATCATGCACAAAAGCAACAGATCCTTTCAATTATTTAAGCACATGTTCAGTCTGAGTATTTGGCTGAGACTGAAATGGAAGGCGATTTGCACATCCATTTGTTCTTTGTTCATTATAAGTAACTACTACTAAATTCATGCTGGTAATCAAAGACATTTCTGGCTTTTTTACTCATATTTCTGAGGAATGATCAAGAAATAAGAATTAGAATTTTTGACAGTGTCAGTTCTGTCTGAACCCCTAATTATTACTGGTGTTCATTTGTACCTGCAGGATGGTAGGTCATTTCTTTTCAACACTCATTTTTCTCTGGGAAATCACAAAACACTAAATATACTGAATATTCTCAGGTTGCACATCTTGTAAACCTAAGTATTGACCTGACCTTTCCCTCAGGTGACAGTATGGCTGTGCTTTAAGAGCCTTGCTGAGTAACTAAGGTAGAGATAGATTGGAAAACAAAGTAATTTCAGTCACCCCCTACACACACGCACTTCAACCATTAAAGCTAGATTAGATATTTGCAGTTTGAAGTCTGACTGGTAATAGGTCTGATTGCCCAGCATTTTGTCAATGACCATAATAAACAGATGGAAGTATGCATCCAGAGTGAGGAATGAAATCACTGACAGGAGCCACTGGTTCAGTCAGAAATCAGGAACTACTAGGTAAGCACAGTGTGATTAAAATCAAGAAAACATAGTTGGCACTAATAAACAAGAGCCTCAGGAGGGACAGTCTAAAGCAGTGTGAAGAGCAAGGGAGACAAAAAGATGAACGAGAAGAATGACATGATTTCAGCAAAGAAGACAGGATGTTACATTTAAATTCAAATTTCATGAACAAATGAAATTACTTCACAAACACTCATACACGTGCTTCTAGATAAATCCATGACAACCGTGTGATGAGAAAAAAGAATTTACAAACAACTCAGTTTTCTCAAACAGGGAACGGTTTAAGCAGAATTTAGGTCAGAGCACCAAACAAGAGTAGTAGGGAGAATCAAGGGCATGCTAAAGCAGGTGAAAAACTGCCTTAAATTTGCAAAGAAAAACTGCTTTTTTTTTGCTAAGAAAGAATATGCAAAGCAGAAGCCTGAAACTAGAAAGGCCAGACATACCAAATATGACTCCAATCCTTAATATAAGCAAAGCCAGAAATCGGCCAAGGATACAGCTAGACCATTATAAAAATAGATTATGATACAAAATGTAATAAAAAACTCTTTAGAGGAGTGGTTCTAGAGGATGAAGGGAGTTATTCTAATAATAGAGATGTCTGTGTGTAGTATTTTTAAATGTTTCAGAGATGGCAGGCCATTTGCACCTTCATTGCATACAGAAATATCAGAATGCAGAAAAGCTATATAAGAGATTTTATAACAAAATGAAAAAGAGGAATCAAAGTGTTAGCTGCATAGTTAAAACAGTATAGAATTTGGCCTCACAAGCAAGCTGAAGAAATTTAATAAAGAAAAGCAGAAATAAAGCTACTTATAGAGGCTTCAGCCCCAAGTACCAGATACACTTTTCATGACTAGTGCTTCAAGGAACTAAATGCCAAATTCTATAGCTCAACAAGCTCTTAACCTGCAACACATATTGTTTTATAGAATGATCATGTGATGGTATCTTTTTAAATAGTGTTTCTCAGCAAAGGAGATATTTGTCTTGATTTGTCAGCCTATTGCTTCGTACCTGATCTAGTAAAAGTAAACATATCATAAGTGAGACGGCGATTTAAAATGCTAGCTTATTCTTCAAAGTACTTGTCTCCATGGATTTCTATAAAAGAAAACAAAGGAGGTCCTGGAGGTGAAAATTCTATGGCAAGACACACAAAGAATGAGGTTCTATTATATTGCAGCCTGTGACTCATCAGTCGTGACAAACAACTAGGCAAGTAACCTGAAATGCTAAGCAACGTGGCCAGACTGATCATTGGTGTAACTCCATTTACTGGGGGGGAATTTGTATCCCAGACAACTGTTGTGTTGAGTCTAATTCAAACCTGATGTAAGTAAGCAGGTTCTACTCCCTTGATATCAATGCAATACGACCAGCTTAGTGTAGAAGGCCTGGATTTGACATAACATGTGTCTTGTAGTTAATTTATTTTACAAAACAACACAGTTTGTCAGCCCTTTTGATATATCCAGTCTCAGAACTGCCCCCTTCTAGTACTGCATTGGTTCATTGCTGAGTTGACCTTTATAAATGGACCATAATAGAATGGAATTTAATTTATATAATGTCTTTCATTCAGGAGATGTCTCCAATCATTGATAAAACAATAATAATATTAAGAAAATGTGTAGGCAAATATAAAAACAGTTGTAAATTAGGCAGCAGTACGTATATTACCTTGAATACAAGATGATTATAAATGAAAAAACCACTGTTTGCTTGTATTTGAGAGTTTTTCCACTACCCGTTTAAAACATATGTTGCAGAATTCATTTTGTGGGCTAGGAATACAGAATCACAGAATCACAGAATGGTAGGAGTCAGAAGGGACCTCGAGAGATCATCTTGTCCAACCCCCCTGTATGAGCAGGCACACCTAGAGCAGGGGGCACAGGACTGCACTGAACTGTAGCATAACTTCACATGTAACTCATTTCACTAGTTTATGCTTTTGTTTTAAAACCATTCTGTTTCTTACAGATTAAAAGTATGTATTTCTAATTGCTTTCCAGATTTAGTTTAAGGCAAATCTATAAAGTTATTTTTGAGATATGAGAGGCTGTGCTTTGTAGGTCTTGAATATCTGTCTATACAAAGCTGCCCATTGACCATAGCAAACGGTTCTTTTCAGCTCCATTACTTCCTATCTATTTCCTGATACTTCTGTAACACCATGGAGGTAAAGAACTGTCGTCATGGTCTTCATCTGAAAGACTGAAAATGCTTTAAACAATACAGAAAGAATGGAGCAGTATGCTGATACATTAAAAATGTTTATGAGCCCACAAAGCCAGTATCTCCCTTACATGCCTTTATATTCACCCGCACTATGCTTAATAGGACTAGCAGTTGAATTGCCTGTTATGCTCATGATCCCAGGGAGCTATAGTATGGCAACAAAGAGTACATGAAGCACTTGTATTGCTAGAAATGCAAAGGGCAAACATGAGAAACAGCAGTCTATGAGCCTGAAAAGCAATGAAAGCATGGAATAAGGGAATGCAAGGAATTCAATTTCAGGAAGGCTAATTTGTAGAGGTTTAGAAATGCAGCCGATCTTCTTCTCTGCCTTGTACCAGCTGTGATTGTCCAATGTCAGATGCTGCCATTCTGATGCATGTTTTATATTTTGTTTCTACTAGTATAATATAATCCCAAATGATAAAACATACCTTTGTGGGAGAATGTTGAAAGTCCTCAGAGATACCTGTCTTGTTCCTAAACACAGCTTTGTAAATCCATTCCATCAGTCTCTGTGACTGGCAAAGGATTTCCCACTCCTCTGCACCAGCTAATGGGTGGTTATGACATGCCAAGAACTGGTGCATACAGACCTCTCTGAGTTTAGGGAACTTTTCAAATATAGACTTTTTTTTGAAAGTGGATGCAGTAGGTTGTAGCAGATGGCTCATTCTGTCTGGTAAATCCTTCTTCGTTCATGGCTCATTGAACTAGTAGTGTCATTACTGTCTAGCATGTTAATTTGGAATCCATGTGCTAAACTTCACTGCAAAATTTTATGATGAAAAGATTTGATTTGTGTGCACAATAGCTACTATTTCTTATTCAATATGGCAAAATAGTTACAGTTCTCTCTAGATATCTTTTAAAGCTGGATTTTCAGCTCTCTACCGTTTGATTGGAAAAGCAGATATCATGATTCTGTGTCTAGTTGCTAGTAGGTTAATTCAAGAATATATTTTTTCCTAGTGACTTGGAAGCCAGAAGATTTAAAAAAAAAAAAATCCCCTTCTTAAAATAATTAATCTAACATTAAATATATTTTACATTTACAGTTGTGTCTTCCAATTCTTTGCAATCTTTTTCTCAGCACAGGAGTTATTGAAGAACTTCACATTTCACATACTGCACTGTTCATCTTTACAACATAAGGCAATTTGCACTGGAAGCACATGTTAAAAAACCTTAGAAATTAATCTTCAGCATTGTGTAGTGGATTTCCACAGGCCTTTTAGTGATTAAAATTTTAATCACCTGATGATTTAAGGTTTCATTACTAGGCAATTAGCATTTAAAATTTAAGTGCCCAGAATTTAACTCTGTTTTGGAAGTGGAACCATCAGTAGCTGGGGATTGCAAAGTCGGATGCATCATAAGGCAGCAATGAAGATCAAAGGGGCCAGACAAGGTCAGAAGGAAGGGGAAGCTTCAGGGTGCAAGTACCTGAACAGTGTAAGGATCCCTTTCAGCAGGTTTCAGCAGAAGGAGGAGATTTAGGTCTAAGGAAGGAGGTGTCAGGGTGCAGCAGTATCTGCACTGATGGTGCCTAGAGCAGGGCAGCCAGGGCCGGTGGGGGCGGGGGCAGCGGGAAGCCTCTATGGGGATGGGGACAGTTGTTCAGTCATTGCATGATAATGTGGATCTTGAGGCAGTGTAAAGCTTGCCCAGAAATTGGTCACAAAGAATATTTGTTCAATCTTTTTTTGTCTTTTGAGATAGAAACCACTGTTTGAAACCAAACTATTAATTGTAGTACATTTTAACACGTGAATTGTTATTGCTGTTGTTTTCCGTAAAAAGATATATACATAGCTGGAAACCTTCACTCTATTACCCTAGGCAAACTGAGCTGCAATTTAAGCAAGATGCATTTTTGTGGGTTTGTTTCAGAATTGTAGATTTTGCATATTGGCACTGAGTGTTGAAATGCTGAGCTGGAAGCTGATTAGTTCTTTTCTTAGCTCTTGCTAGTTTTAGCTGCCTCTTAATCTTTTTTTTTTCCTTCTTTTTTTTTCTCACCAGCAGGAACACTTTAGTTCTAGAAGGGTTACATAGTCTTTTCCCAGTGTAAATATCTAGCATTGATTTATCTGTGAACAAACTGGATTTGTTATTTCATTATAAGATATGTACAGTAGACATTGGAGCTGGAGGATGTTAGAATTCTCTGATCTACAAGAATAATAAAAAAAAGACCAGATTTTAAAAAAAGACCTTGTTCTGACTCAGTTCCATAGCTCACTTTGATATTAGAGGAAGCTGCATTCGTGTATCAGAGTCTAGACTTTGGAGCTTAATATATTCCTTCAGAGTTGTCATGCTGTTTCAAGATAACATAGAGGTTTGAAACTATAACTAGTCATTCAGAAGGATAGGAAGTTCACTGGGTTTTTTTCTTTATTTCTGTTTCTTTTTCTTCACCATTTCAGTACTGTTCCACTGACTGAAGTAATGCCATTGAGATGCTGGGCAAGCCAATCAGCAGCATGAAGTCCATGATGCTTGTAGCAGATTCAATAAATATGGGGGGGGTGGGGGGGTGGGGAATCCAAACCCTCCCCCATATATTACCTAATTGTTTTTATTTGATAGAAGAGAAATGTAGTAAACATTGGACTAAGTCCTTAGTTCTGCTGAAAGCCAGTTAGCAACTAAACAAGGAAGTATCAGAATGAATCAGGCACTAAAGGAGCTTCGTATAAGTAGGAATTAGATTGTGAGTGTGAGCTGAAATAGGTTTTTGCAGAGATGAAGTTAAAAAAAGTACAAAGCAAAGTAAAAATAGTCTGAATGCCTGATTTCAATCTGGTGTTTTGGGAATAGCAAATAGTACACTAAACTGTTCTATCACCTGAACAAATAATGTCAAGTAACAAACAAAATCCTCCTTGCAAAGCAGCTACTGAAGAAATATTCTAACCTGGAATATATTATTTTTTTTTCTTTTTGTGAATGATAAAAAGCATGAAGACTGCACATGTCCTTATATACTTTTTAGTTAAAAGGTGGCAATTACAATGTTCTCTACTTACATGAATAATTGCATTGAGACACACTGAATTGCATCATGGAAGTGAAGCCTGAATGCTGGTTTTGTTTATTTTTCATTAAGATAAAGCCCTGCAAATTTACAGCAGAAAATTCTACAGATGCTATAGGCACAGCTGCAGCTTTTCAAAGATAGGTCTATATGGCCTATAGAGTGGGTGCGGTAGGATTTGTCTCATCTTTTTTTTAACCATCTGCAGAAATTCACCTGACTAATTTTACCTACCTACATCAGGAGAAAAGGGCTTATGTCCTTGAGCTGCTTTTTTCTGTCCACTGACTGCAAAGTGGACTGACTCAGATGTGTTTGCATTGTGGATATTTATGTCTGATGAGAGGAATTTTATCTTTATGAAGTTCTTCCTTGGGTGTTCATGGTCAGGTTTCATTTTTATAAACCCTAAATAAATCTGGATCATCAGCAACTTGTCATATTATTGCTAGGATAAGATGAATCATGCCCTGGAAGTGTTGTGGGGGTTTTTTGTGTTTTTTTAACCCGAGCACATGACTATGCAGATTAAAAATCCTTAGACAAATGCTGTTGTAAACAAATTAGGTGGGATGAATTCAGCCCTGGGTATTTTCTCTTCTTTATCAGTCAGCCATTATCCTTCTGAGATGGTAACAACACATCTCAGAATGAAACGAATTATATAACACTAGCTGCAGCTACCAATAAGCCATTAGGTAGCAATTTAAGTGAAAGGAATTAACGTAACAATAGCTGAACTGGCAAAACTGCCCTCTGTACCTTAAGGGGAGATTTTTTCCCCCTTTTTGCTTTAAGTATAAGGCTACCATGCAGCAGGAAACAGATCTTTTTCTTTTTTTTTTGTTAATTCCATGTTTGTTTTTGTACTGGTTATAAAATGAAATCCTGATGAATTTTGAGTAATAATAATGATAGAAAGCCCAAACTCATGAGTTACTGGAGGTGAATGGTGAGAGAAAATCTTGACACACTTAATAAGCATTATAAAGTTAATCTTTTTGTGACTAGCTTTTAAAGAAACGATTTTTTTTTTAAATTATTTGGAGACAGGCAGGACAATTTCTGAAGCAAAATACAAAGGCACAGTCATAGAAAAAGGCACAACCAGTTAATTAAATTTAAGGAAGTAGTACCTGGTCAATTGGATGTAACCACATGGTAAACTACATTAACAGGGGACCAGACTTTTATATGGCTTTGTTGAAAAGGCCTTGTTGAAAATTATAAAAAGGAGATTGTCAAAAGCACTTTGAAAGCAGAATTATTACTTTAACAAGCACAACCATATGGAATGGAAAAGAAATGAGAGATTTAGAGCCTATACATACTTTTATTTAATCTGTGAGAGTGCAATAAGTAGACCAAAAAGGAAATGTAAAAGTATCTATATACTTCTCACATTTACCATGAGATGAAAAAGAATTTCATTCCACTTAATGTGTTGGTCTATGAGATCACGTGGAAACAGATAAAACTATAAAATCTTCTCTGTCTGAGTTTGCAGGTGACACAACACTGAACAGGACAGTAAATAACAGGAGAAGTTACCATTACAGAGTGATCTGGATAGTTCGGTTAAATGGTTACTCTCCAAACAAGCACATTTTCAAACTGAAGATAAGGTAATTCATCTGGGAACAAGGAATGAATGTTCTAGGTAAAGGACAGAAATGCTACTTTGGAAAACAGATGCACAAAAAGGGGACTGTAAAGTAAGAATATGCCACTGTGGACACAGCTAGTCAGACTATTACTATACTACTGTGACCACCCCTGTTGACTGCACTTGAAGAGGAGGTTGGAAAAAGCAACATGTGGTAGCTGAAAAACAACCCTTGTAAACAGAGCCTTTAGGGACTCAGTTTATTTAGCTAATTGAAGTGAAGGAAGGTTAAGAAGAAGTAAGGAAGTTAAAAGGTGATTTGATTCCCATAAAGAGATACTTCTACTTTGAAATCAAATCTGATCATGGGGAAAAAGGAAAAATTTCAGTCTTACAGACAAAAGCATAACAAGATATGCACATTCAACCTTGAAACAGAGACAGTAAATGAAATTAACAATTTATCAGGAAAGGCAATAGACGTGCTCTGGCTCTGAGTCTGTAAAATGAGATTAGATATCTTTCTGGAAAACATGCTTTGACTCAGCATCTGAGAAAATTATATACATTACAGACCAAGTGATCATAATGGTCTGCACAAAAAGACTTTATTTTTCAAATGAGAAACACTGGCAAAGAAAAACAAGGGGTAACCTGCCAGAATTTAATCATGTCATGGCTTTTTAAAGTGACAATATTTTGGTCCCTTGTACTAGGTAAGGGTGTCTGAAATGATATGGCAGATCTCCTCCAGCAGGCTGAAGAGTGCCTGTGTTTGGTATTACAAGGAAAATAACCTGCTTGCTTCAGTGGAGAATGGAGGAATACCACGAACATCCTAGGACAGATGATATGTTGAAAGAAAATGGGGTTTGGGTGACTGAAGAGGGTTGGTGAAGAGATGACTTCACAGGTGGGTGCTTCTGCCTGAAAATATCCCTAGAACTCTCTGAAGGACACTCCCATAAGTGATGCAATCCGACCTGAGTGGCTCAGTGAGCTCTTGGGTATTATTTGGCTAGCCATGTCAGTACCATTTCAGTGTAAAACAGCACAGAGAGCTTCTGAAATAAATCAGTATACATCTACTAGCTGTACAAGTAGATAAATGCATGGAAACAGGTTGAAAAACAGGCAATTAAAAACTTTAACAGAGCTAAAAGCAATTTTATTCAAAATTGAATGAAACTAGTAAGTCAAATTAAACAAGATACTAAAGAATATGGTGTGGTACAAGATAAAAGGCTATTATATATACTATTTGAAAAATTAATTAAAGAAAAACCACTCATTAAACCAAATTACGGCTGAGAAGCAGTTAAAGCATGTTACTTTGACCCTGTTGCAGTTTTCTTCCCATTACATGGTCATATTAATTGGCATGAATCTTCTTAAGAAATAAACACAAACATTTACAAAAGGTAGCTTGTAAGTGTGGTTACTGGCTTTTAGTAGTCTTTTGGTAAAAGCCTGAACAACGCTGTGAGAACTTCAGCAGCAGAACAGCTTGCCAAAATAAAACCTTAAGCAGATGGTTCTAAATCACTGGAACTCTACTGCATATGCTGAATGCTTGAGCAGTTCTATGAATAACAGAAAGCTGTCCACAAACATGGAGGAAAATAGCAGATGTGTGAGGCTGATGTTAACCTGATCTCCATCACATGAAATCCTAGTGCTGTCAAAAGTGCCATCTCTTGCCTGCTTGAGAAAGTGACTAAAAAAGTCCCTGCTGATGAAGTTGTTCATAAGAAACGTGCCCCTTTTTAAATACTGTACCTCAGCCCCTTGCTGTGAGAAAAGGTAAACTTATGCTGGCACAAAGAGAAGGCAACTACAACAGTTCTAAAGGACGTTTCAAAATCTCTTAATCTCCAATTTACATGTCAACATGAAATGCATATGTAATTTCTGTTATTTTACCAAATACATTTCACTTTCACCAAACAGAGCGAGTCTTAGTCACAGAGATTCTTGTTCATGAATCTCTGTTTTCCATGTCCCTGTAGGGTCTTACTCCAGTGTAACATTCTGAGGTAGCAATTGTCATCTTGCTCAACCTTTATTTAGCATCTCTCTCTCTAGAGTCTTGGTCACCTCAGAGAAACAGAACTGAATTTGGTCCCTATTACCAGTACTGTTCCTTTGTTTTACAGAAAACTATTTAGTATAAAAAATACAGCAGAACTCCTTTTTTCTGTAGTAATTGCTACAGCCTTTGGCCTCCAGAGCTCTAGTTTCTGAGGGTGTTTGTTTCTCTGAGAAATAAGGGCCCCATGGCAATAAGAAGATTCATTTCTGGCGAGTACTATAATATGGTAAACTGAAGCAGAAAATAGAGTCTTTGGCTGCTGATCTTTCATTCTCTACAGAAATAGGGATCAGTCATACTTGAAGACCTTCAAGCATGAATATATTTTTTTCCACAATGTGAATTGATTGTATCTGTAACCTCCAGTATTTGGTATTGGTGGAAGCTGCAGGCATCCTTCCACTGCATTACTGACTTCTGTGTAGAGTGGTGGAAGTGCTGGTGTTCCCAGATACTGTTCCGGTTTGAATTACAACCTTAAAACTGCTTACAGTGATTTTCCAAAATATATATAGCAGAATGCAGATCCTTATCTGCATGAGGATACATGAATGACACTATAGGTATTATTTGTAATGATACTACATCATTATATTATGTTATGATACTATATGACACTCTAATGATACTATACTAATTTATCTGTGAAGTGTAAGAATATGACAAAAAATATATTTCAGTGTATTTCGAGAATACATACAAAATTAAATATTCTGTGATATTTTTAGCTTATATAATCTTACTGCTGTTTAAAGTAAAGAGCGAGCCTATGCAAACTGAGAAGAAATAACGTTATTTTGCCTATACTACCTAAGAGTTTTACTGCGATACCCTTCCAAGTAATTTTGGTATCTCTCTGATCCTAGAAACAGGCAGATTGACTAACACCTTCAGAGTCCAGAGACCAAAAGTGTCTTTTATTTGGATTTCAGAAGTCTAAGCCAAAGATTAAGAACAAAGTGCATTTTTAGCATACCAGGTGATTTAACATCACTGACTAGGATGTCATCAGAGAACTGCAAATTAGACCCTTCTGAGAAGTAGTGTTTACATTTTGGGTATTCTTTTGTGATTTAATATAATATGTTGTGATGCTGAACCCTTCATTTGGGTCATCAGGGGCTTTCAAAGGTTTTGGGTCTCCAAGTAAAACATGAAGATCATGTTTTTTCCATAAGAATTTTTTTTTATGTAATCTGGCAAAAGTCTACTTTTAGACTTCTACAGAGTTCTCCTCTGTAGTTCCAGTGATAGTAATTGCATTTCCCATTCTTCCTGACTGTATCAATAGAAAGCCTATTTTATATTACCTAAAAGGGGAGCTACTATACTTTCTGATGTTTGAGAATTTGGTTAAATGTTCTGAATATAACCAAAATGTTATTTTATTATTTTAAGTGTAATAGCCTCAGAGCACAAGAACAGATATAATGTAAGCTTCTGTTGGAAGTTAAAGCTTCAAACAGTATCATTAGCTTTCCAGAAGCTTTAGTCCATGATTTGCATAATATTGTGGTACCAAGAATAAGGCACAGGGTTGTCAGTTATTTCAATACTGGTATGCTAGTGTGTGCCATTTTTTCCCTCCTCTCTTATTTTGTAGAGGAAAATCCAAGGAAAGGCACAATTACATTTTCCTCTTGAGATTAAGACAGCTAAATATAGGTGCCTTTCTACAGTTATCTAAAGAAGAACTATGTAGCTAAGCTCCCATTAAAATCAATGGAGATTTGATCATGACAATGTTGGCCTTGACTAACACCCTAGGGCATCCAAAGACACGTTGCCCATGTGTGGGCAGCTGAACTGACCTCCTAGTGACTGTCCATCTGACTCATTTTCCAGGTTCCACTGATTTTATTGATCTATGACCATGCTTAACTCTTCCCTTGTGAGCTAGCTTACCTCCCTCCTCAGCGGATTTCTAAGCCGCCCTTCCTTTGGCCTTTCTCATAGTTTATATACAGTAGTTCCTTGTCTTGTTTGAATGGTCACAGGTTCATCAGCATTGTTCAGGTGCTTAGATGAGAATCTTGGTCATGTAATTCTGTAACTCATTGAGTTAATGAAAGGAAATTCCTCTCTGATAGTTTTAAATCCAACAAGATCCCATCTTACCTTACATTCTACATACATATTTTTACTCCAATTTCCTCATCAAACTCTCTGAATAACTTCTGACATGTATTAAGCAAAGTGACTAACATCTCAGTTGTGCCTTATATCTCATCTTCTGCTCCCTATGTGCAGTGTGCAGTTTTTGGTTCAGTGAACATTGGTTCCTATATTTTTTCTCTGTTTTTTGGTTTGTTTGTTTTGTTGTTTGTTTTTTTTTAATGAAAATACTGTTAGGAATTTATATTGAAAATGACTGTCAAAGGAACATACCGGGTGATTGCAGTAGAAAATAATCACGTGTGATACTTTCATTAATTGCTGGAGAAAGTTCATTCTGTAGTCCCACAGAAAGCATCTCTCTAGCAGAGGTAAGCTTTTTGTAACAGTAGAAAATTCACTGTGCCAGTGGGATGAAATTGTTGGCCACCATTTCCAGCCTACAGCTTAAGCATTTGTTCAGATATTTTTGGCCCAGAAGAATCAAACAATTTTAGGCATTTATTTGAACTTGACTCATGATTCTAGAAAACAGGAACAGAAGAGAGGAGAGGACAAGTAAGTGCGCAGCACTGCTTTAGTGTCAGGGGAATTGATCTATGACCCCACAGTCATAGACTTTAAGGCTGGATGTGACTGCAGGTATTCTGCCACATAATGTTCTTGTTGCCTTCTAGTGAGTTTAGTAACTGTTGCTTAACTAAAATATATTTTCTAAAGCCTTTTGCCAGGAGGTTGAGGCACTATCCTATCTTTCAATAAATCAGACTCCGTTTGCTTTACTAAGACCCATTTATGTTCTGTAGGTGTCTCTGCTTTTCCTCTAATAACTATTGAACTTACTGGCTGCTAGAAGCTGAATTTATCTGGAGGGGAAAACTCTCAAAGATATTAACATAACAATTGGCCTCTGGGTAGAGGAAGGAGGCACTGTTAATGCTTCTAGTGAAGGAAAGGCTGCTGCATAAACTCATCCCTTTAGCTGGCAGAGGGGAGGGAGAGCAAGGGAGAGGTCACATCCACCAAATTACAGTGGCCTAGGCTAGACTGTAGTCCTTTACAACTAACTTTGTTGACCTCTGCAATTGCCTCAGAAGACATCTGTTTAAAATAGATACGAAGGAAATGTAAATGCTTAATCTTTCTTGTAGACTCTGTAAGGAAACACTTAAATGCATTGGCTTGTCCTGTACAAGCCCTGACTGTTAAAGGAAGACAGATTCACATAGTTAGGTGGACTAAGTGTCCCTCTGAAGGTCTCTTGGGGGACTTGCTTCTTTCTGTAAGCAGTATAAGGACTGTAGGAGTTTACACTGGCTGCTTTCCCCTCCCTCCCTGCTTCATGATCTTATATTTTCAATGAAGTAATAGGTGCATTAAATTTCACCCTGAGGAATCCGTTCAGGAGAGGAATGCTATGAAAGCTGCAGAACAGAAATTTCAATAAAACCTTACTTTTTTAGATACCAAATATATCAACCTCAAGGAAACAGGAAATCTGGTTTCCTTAGCAGTAACTTCAGTTTAAGTGTTCCTAATTATCTTCTTTTTAGATCAGGATAATGACAAAGACTTTTGGGGCAATGTTTGAGGAGTGTTACACAAAAGCATTTCTTTTGTTTCTGCATCTTTCCTGACTTAATTACAATACTAATTCATTAGTCAATATTTGTTCAGTGTTTTGAAAATATGGCTGTATATATTGGAAAAAAGCAGCAATCGTCTGCACTCATCTGCAATTCTATGTGAATTAAGACTATACTAATGTAAATTTATGGTAAATTTCCCACTTACTGTGGAATTTTGTTATCCAGAAGGCCAGGGCTATAAAATACCTTTTTCTGGATATCATGAAGATTATGCCAGATAGTCAGAAAAGACTGAATTGACATATGCTGAGAAGAAGTTTCCATTTATTTTTTAGATATGAATATTCAGATTTGGATGGAACCAACTACTTCCATGGCAGCAGAGTTGTGCCTAGGGGTTAAAATCCAGTCTTCCCTAGTTAAGTTTCAGCCAATACCACCTGGTGAAGTCTGTGAGCTCTAGGGGTAGGCTCTGTCAGTCAGATATATGATTGATTTGCCTGCTAAGGAATAAGAAATAGTTACTACTTGGAGAAGAGTGATAGGTTAGCTTTGCTAAAAACTCTTTAAATATGACAGTCTTTCAAACTGGGTTTTCATCATGTACCAAAATCTTCCTTTTGGGGACAGAGGGAATTAATTGTGTCAATTTGATTCCAGCACTGTTTGAAGGTTCATGGGCTGTTTGACTTAAAATGGTGTAGCACTGTGTTTACTACACTGTGCCTGAACTTGGTAATGGACCAAGATAAGATGCATGGCAACTCATAAAACACTGGAAAACTCCAGCAGGAGTTACATCACACTTGCACGATTTAATTCCTTTACTTCTGAAAAGCCTCATTGAGATCCATAATACTGGCCGGCTAGTCTTCTACCAATATGATGACCTTTTCCAACCTTAATGATTCTATGATAATAAAGCTTTCTCATATGGAACTTAAGGTACACATGACACCAGCAGCAAAGTTCAGGAGTATAGGCAGCTGTGACGTCGGTATGTCAGTGACATTCAGATCTGTGCCACCATTCATTCTTCCCGGTGCCTCTGAGCAGCTAACAGTGCTTAGCAGAAAGAGGACTATTAGAAATAGCTAGCTTTGTCAGGCACTGCCTAAAGAGCAGCTACTATATCTTAAAAATTATGCCAACATCTACCAATGAAGAGTACTTGTTTCCAGTTGCCATTGCAAGGAAAGAGCTTGAGGATCTTTGTATCCTCACATACAAGTAGTTATAACTAGCATCCAGCTTTATCCTACTACCCAACAACAATGAGCAATACCAGGTAAGGGAAGAAGCATTAAAAATTGGTAAATATACAGTGGTATTTATCCATGTGGTAATGGTTGACATACACAACTGTTACCATGTATGTAACATGAAGAGTTTGGGGGTTTTTAAAATATTATTAGTTTTCCAGCCCCAGAATAAATGCATGCAATCTCCAGAGGCTAGTTTATTCCTTTGGGAAGTTAGAGATGATGATTCCACACTAATCACATTAAAAATTAATAATCTTCATCTATATGACTATAGCAGTGGAATTAAGCTGAGTCACTAAAACTAAAAGAGAAAAGGCTTATTCTTTCACTTTAATCACAGAATCACAGAATGGTAGGGGTAGGAAGGGACCTCAAGAGATCATCTTGTCCAAACCCCACTGCGTGAGCAGGCTCACCTAGAGCAGGGGGCACAGGACTGCATCCAGGTGGGTTTTGAATATCTCCAGGGAAGGAGACTCCACAACCTCTCTGGACAGTCTGTGCCACTGCTCTTCCACCCTCACAGGAATGAAGTTTTTCCTCATATTTAAGTGGAACTTCCTGTGTTCCAACTTGTGCCCATTGCCCCTTGTCCTGCCTTTGGGCACCACTGAGAAGAGTCCAGTCCCATCCTCCTGACACCCACCCTTCAGATATTTATAAACATTAATAAGATCTCCCTTCGGTCTCCTCTTGTCCAGGCTGAACAAACCCAGGTCTCTCAGCCTTTCCTCATAAGGGAGATGCTCCAGTCCCCTGATCATCCTTGTGGCTCTCCTCTGGACTTGCTCCAGCAGCTCCCTGTCCTTCTTGAACTGGGGATCCCAGAACTGGACACAGGACTCCAAATGTGGCCTCACCAGGGCAGAGTAGAGGGGCAGGATGACCTCCCTCAACCTGCTGGCCACACTCCTTTTAATGCACCCCAGNGGATGGCCGCACATCCTCCAGGCTTATCAGCCACTCCTCCCAGCTTAGTATCATCGGCAAACCTGATGAGGCTACACTCCATCCCTTCATCCAGGTCATGTTAAGAGTTATGTTGCTGATGATAAGTCATCAGCTTTGTAATACATATTTTTTGTTCGGTCCACTGGAGCCCACATTTGGGAACCTTTAGTTTCTGGAACTTTTAGTTTCTGGAACAGGTTGCCTAGAGAGGTGGTAGATGCCCCATCCCTGGAAAGATTCAAGGTCAGGTTGGATGGGGCTCTGAGCAACCTGGTCTAGTTGAAGATGTCCCTGCTCACTGCAGGAGGGTTGGACTAGATGACCTCTAAACATCCCTTCCAACCTAAACCATTCTATGATTCTATGATTCCTAGCCATGCCTGGTTTGGGACCCGTAGTACTACAGCTCATTGAGCTGATGGAAGATCATAGTAGAAACAATTTCCCGTAGTACTAATATAACCTTGAATATTTTCTAGGTAAACCAAAATAAATATCTTACAATAAGTAAATATACATCAGCCTATATCCTTCCTAGGAACACAAATTACAATATATTATATTGAAAATATAGACAAGAATTGTGTGGTTGTCTATTAATGCATGTTCCAAAAACTCCAGTGAAGTAAAGGCTTTTGAAGTGAAATATGTTGCATCTCCAGAAAGGTGATTTCTGAAGCCACCAAATTTAAGAAAGAACATCTAGCATTCAGATAAAGCTGAAGTAGCGCATCAGTACTAATATGCTCCAGAAAACATATTTAATATTTTTCCAGTAGATATTTCTATTAAATCAGTTTTGAAAATAAATCTTTTATCCCTGTACTGTATGAGGCCATAGCCACATTTATGTGCACACTTTGAGTCCCATATTTAAAAGGTGACCAATGAGTTTCTCTGTCAGGAGTTATAAGAACTCAGTAGCAAGGAATGGTTCTTTGTGATCATATCAGCTTCTGTTCAGTCCCATAACAAACAAAACATAAATATTTTTAAACAATTTTGGTTTTTTTTACTATTACATTTTCAGATGGGATTTGCGGTTTTCAGAAGCTAGTTGGAGTATAGCTCTGTGAGCTGAGTTCCAGCAGGTTATGTGCTGTTTTCCTTCACAAAATCAGTACACTGGCAATAACATATACCCTGTCCTGGTGCTGGCCTGACAGAAAAATCAGTAAATGAAGCAAACACAACCCTTCCTGTACAGTATTTTTTCAGCTTGTTCTCTGACTCCCAATGCACTTTCAGCAGTTTTTATCATGTCAATATATGGACCTAGATCCATGAAAGGACCCACAGGATCTTCCAGGCTCAGCAGAAGAGTGAATGGATGTTACAGACACTTAGACAAAGACACTTAAGACATATTTAGGGTGCAGTGCAGCATGTGCTCTCAAATTTTTCCCCCCTTCTTTTTCAAAACAATGGGCTCTCCTGCTGGCTTACAGAGTCTTGTTCACCTTAGCTTTTTGGCTTGATAGCTCTCTATGCATGTCATGCAATGCCTGGACTGAAGTAAACAGGAGGGGTTGCGAGTGTATCTGCACTGGAAGAGGTGTGCTCTGGAGAGTACAGGAACTTCAACTTGATTCCTTTCAAGAAAGAAAAATCTAGTCACCCATACTTTGGCTGGGAGTCTTAGTCATTGAAACACTGAACTGGTGAGGGTGCTGCTCTGCCACCCTCTGACAAAAAGCAGTGGGAACTGCTATATTTGCTATAGCAGGCATTTGTTTGGGCCGACTGATAGGCTTAAATCCTTAAGAAGACAAAGAGAAAGATGAGATATCTGGAGTTTTTGTCAACTTATACATGAGTATCTTAGTGCTCCATACGAGAAAGTTCTGGCCTTTCCCAGAGCAGAACTGAAAATACTCAGTTAAAATGGATTTAAAATTTGGGGTACCTCTTCATCTTAGCTAATTCCAGGGTAGACAACAGCTTAGCAGAGATTTGGAAATTGTAATTTTTGGACTTAGTATCCCAAAGCGGAATCTAAGTGGAACATAGATGTACGTGTGTACAGGTGGGACAGAAATATATTTTGTGGATCTGTTCTTCCTTGCTGGGAGATTGGACTGATATTACCGTACCCTATCCAACATTAATCAGGTGGTAACAGCGTTCAGTCGTTAATGATCTGTGAGGGATGAAAGGCTGTTTGATGTTGCCTGTTATTTGTTTTTGCCCTTTTCCAAAGATCTGTCCTATGCTTATCAACATGGCACCTGAGTATTACCACCAAGTATTTTGTACCGTCCACTCCCATCAGATTTTTATGTTTTGAAATTGCTCTGTGCATTGATTTGCATGTTGTTCACAGACAAAGGCATGGCTGTGTGAGATGACAAATGAATGCACTGATTTTTTATGATCCAAAATGCACTGAAGCTCCCAGCCCTCTAACTTGGATTTTGCCAGATAGCACATTGCATGGCACAGTGCTGAAAATGGTTTCTTGTCTATGCCAGCTGCAAAAGAAATGCTCAAGAACTGGGCAAATTATTTCTTGAGTAACACTTTTCCTGAGAGTATGAATTCTGAGTAACAGATCTGTGTTTCAGGACCAAATTCCATCTTTGAAATGAGAATTCAGGTAGATTAGGCAAGTGGATATTTGGCTGAATTATTAAGGTCCTTATTCTTGCTTCTGAGATAGTGTATGATAGGGCAAAGATTCACTAAATTTAACACCAAACAAAATGTTGGCTTTGAATACTAGAATTGAAGACTCTCTGGTCTGCCCCCCCCCAGAATGCCATAGCCTTTGCTGAAACTGGGTGGAAGAGCTGACCGGCACCTTTGTGGGCATTTGTTTGTCATTTCCAACAGAGCACAAATGAAGCAATAACAGCAAAAATGAATCACTACTTGCAAAGAGTTACTCACTTTTGTGGATTGCTTAGTAAGTGTGGGTGTTTAGTTCTTAAACCTCAGATGTGGAAGTCAAACAAGCAAGAACACAGGAGCCATAGGAACAGCTGGGAGTAAATCTAAAAATATATTTAAAAAAGCTGCAGGTGGGCTTCGTGAGCAGGTGTAAAAATTATTACTGTGGGGCCAAAATGTCTGTTCTGAGTAAACAATGAAGGTTTTGATCTTAATCTGTTTGTATGAAGGGGAAATAACAATTCAGAGATAATAGACTATATTTAAGCAGGTGGAAAAATCTATTAGTAAAATTAAAAAAGGAGAAAGATCTCAACATATGGTACAGATCATAAGTCTGTAAATTAACCAAGAGTTAGGATTTAAAATTAGATAGGGAAAAATAGCCATCAAGTTTCCAAATAATAGACAGGCAGGCTTGTTTTTAACTGTGAAAGTTCCCTTTGTATTAACATTTTTGCTGTCTTATCCATTTAACCTACTCTATTTTTGAGTTTCTAGTAGTTTCCCTTTTTTTTCTTTGTTTTTGGTTTGTTACTCATGTCTAGAGTAAAAGGTGTCAGTTATACATATCAGCTAGGTATCAGCTATGCATAAGTAACAGTTGTTGAAATAATTGGGACCTCTGCAGCAGGTATTGTGACTGATCCCAGGTGCTCTTTACCCTTTTCCTTTTGGGGAGATGTGATCTGTAATATGTGCACAAATATGAACTTTCTGGAACTAATAAAAGGAAAAGTACCACAGGTTAGTAACTTAATAAAAATATTTCTCTAACCCTTTTCTGCATATGTGATGCACTTTCAGGTAACCTAAGTTTCTGTGTTGTAAACCAAAATGTCTTGGAATAACTTCTAATAGGGGGTCATTGGCCTATGAAATTAATTTGGTGATCTCAGTTACCAGGTGACAGGTGTCTACACCACGTACAAACAAAAACTGCTGCACAGCTGGCACTGGCATCCACCTTTGGCCACACTCCTAAAGTGGAGGCCAAGCACTGAATCAGATGTAGGCAGTGAACTATCCTGATGGCTTATGCAGTTCAGCTTTCAGGCTTATTACCAGGAAAACTTTCGCTGCCACTGTTTGCACTTTTAACCTTTTCTTCAATAGAAAGGCCTCTCCAGAAAACAGAATGTATTCTTCAAGGTCATGCAGCATAATCTGCAAAGGGCAGCCTCCATAGGAAATGGGAATCTCTTAAGCAGAATTTCAGTAGCTGAATGTTTCCTTGAAAAAAAAAGGGATCTGAAGGAAGACAACATAAGAAGACTGGACTTTGCTTGTATACAATGCAGGATTTATATTGACTTGGGAAGTAAATCCTTTTCTTCTGAAAAAAAAAAAAACAACATTGCAATTTAGAAAGATTGCTTTTCTGCACTGAGAGAATAAATATTCCAAGACCCCAAGCTATTTTTTCTCTGTGTGCAAGACAAACAATTTTGAGCCTCACCAACAAATATTATTAAAACATCAAACTCTCATACTCCTAGAATCTTTTAAATTTCTTTTATAGTCTCTCCTCTCCTCTGGAATCAATGTACATAACAAATTTGGTGTTTGCTTTAGATGTTAAGAAACTTGCTATTTCTTTTCTATATTCCACAGCTCTGCACATACTGACATCTTTATTTTTGTGGCCCACTACATCAGAAATCTTAGTATTAGGTGGTGCAAATTTTATCTAATCTCTCTACGGTATTAAGATTAAGGGCATGATTGTAATTGTAATAGCAAACAACAGGCAAGTCATCAGTTGCAGAATTTGTCAGGAGAAAACAGAGAAAAATCCCAGATTCATCTTTTTTTAGGATTCCCAAGACTAAGGAATTCAAATGTAACTATTTAGTGAAAGAACACCCTAATATTATCCCAATTTGCAAACAAAATTTATCATTAAAAGGGAAAAATAAATACGGTATAATTACAAGACCCCAGGCACTGATATATACACACTGATATACTTTTACCAGACATCCCCAATGGCTGAGAAAGACAAATTATTAACTGTAACTGAAGCCTTTGATGAAAGTATTTTGTGTCTCTCTAATGACTGTGCTTGCCTTACTGTCTGAAAGAACTCCTTTTTCTCAGCCCCACTTCTTCCTCTATTACACATTCTCATAATTTTGGAAGCTGTGCAACACCTCCTCTTTTAAAAAAAAAAACACAAACCAACAAAAAAATCCAAAACCCATAAAACAAAACCAAAAACAAAACATCCAACAACAAAAGACATCCAGAAGCTGCTGACAGCCGATTATTCATCTTGGTTGGGTAAATCCAAGCTTCAAGTCCTTCTTCTGCCTATTTGCAGACAAAGATTTTAATCCTGTAGGGCAGGAGAACAACTAAGCTATCAGTCTTTTGTCTATTCAATGTAGGATACATGATTAAATATTAATTTGAACATAATATTAGATTCACTCTACCTCTGCACATTCTCTGAATCCACACCTGAGCAAATTAAACTGAAGGGAACTGAATTTTGGCACCATCTACCCAATAACCATTGTTTTCTATTCCCAAATGAAATATTGTTAGATAACCTTGACTGTAATAATACTGTGTCTGTTCCTGAAAAGTATGTGATTCAACAGTGTAGATGGTCTCTCCATTGCTTTATGTTTTTGCATCAAGTTTAGCTAATTTTCCAACAGATCTGTGTTTCATGAGACAGAAAGTATGTCCTTGTTACAGAAATTAATGAATGAATTTCTATTGCCAGTGTTTGAGGCCCAGAAAAATGTCCTTATAGTGTCTCTTGCCATTTTCTCACACAAATGTGAGAAAATCCAGCTTTATAACAATATCTCGATATTTTGAACAGTAATGGCAAATGGGATGAAAGTCCTGTTTGATGCCTAGGAGCCCATTAAACTTCGTAGGGCTCTACAACATTGAGGGTATCCACCCATGCAGAAAAGCATGCCAAATTGAAACCCTGAGTGTACACTCATTTTCTACATTCCCTCTTGCTGTGATACAAGTTGCATGTCCAGTCAGTGACAAATTGTGGGCTGGAACAGGTGAAGGCCTTCAAGATTTTTCAAGTCTTTTCAATAGATA
>VZTV01047754.1:0-17993 GCA_013400875.1 Anhinga rufa
CCCCCCCGATTTTTTTTCAAAAGCACAGTGTCAGTTCAATACCAGAAATGTAAGTCTATAGTTCTATTAACCTGAGCAAAGTAGTTCAGGACGACGAAGATTCTTATTTATCTCAGTGATAATTTGGCTTTATCGGTCTTTTAGTGGTTCAGAAGTTTTACAGTTTATCAACAACTGACTTGGATTCAGAAGAGTTTACTTTAGTTCTTTTTTGGGTATGCCTTTTTAGTGTTTACAACAGGTAGTGGACATGCTGATCCTAGCTACCTTTAGATTCATAAGCAGCATAAGATTTGAGGGAATTATCGGTGTCCTTGAATCCAGTCTCCCGAAATAACAGCCAGTGAAACAATCTTTAATTCAGAAGCATCCACAGAACATCTGCTTTATATACCTCAGGTCCCAGAAAACACATCCAGCCTCCAGGAGCCAAATTTAAATCCTAACAGAGACAGCAAGTGGTGTTGGTAGCTCTGCAGTAATGTGCACAATTTCTCTATGGGATAGGGGACCCATATGCCCAGATATTAACCTGCAGTTGTTGCCTACTAAAACCAGTGCACAAAGTCTTAAGAATTTCTCTTTGGTTTGATTGCTGACTTGTTAGTGGCTGCTGTCCATACCGATGTGTGATAGCTCGGGATAGGCTCATGTTGTGAGGGAGCAAGCACTTCCCCCGCTCAGACCTCCTGGCTATGAATAGCAGAGTGAAAAACTGATGCCATCCAAACCTTGCTTGCATCTTCCAGAACTACAGTGATAAAACCCCATATGTATGAACTTGTGGAGGCTCTTTACTAGCAGGAAGTGTGAGAGGGTGCAAAGACCTGCCTAATTAACTCCAAGCTGTCTCTGGATATCATTGTTACAGTAGATTCCTCATACTATCCAGAAGACAACACAAAGCAGTATTACCATAGTGTAGTCATGTTTTGCACTGAATTGAGGAGAAACTGGGCCAGGCTAGTCTTAGGTTTTGCTTGGGAAGTGACACCAGGGCAGAAGACCTAAGGATTCGTCAGATCCTTGAGAAGGGCCATTGTAACCAGTCTGTGCAGAGGAGGGAGAGCTTCTAGATCAGTAACAGGCAAAAGACTCTTGGACTCAAATGGCCTTTTCATAAGTTTCTTGGGGAAGACTGTAGTTGCATGAGAGATGAGGTACCGCTAGCTGTGTGTCAATGTAGAGTGGTGGTAGAAGGAAGAACAGGAGAACAGGATGACCTCTTTCTTGTCCAGCCATAGTTCCACTCTCTCATGCCCTTCTGATGACATCCCACAGTAATTGTGGGGAAGCTGCACAAAATATGTGTAGATAAGGAAGAAGATACTGAGTTATTTCTTTACATGTTTTCTGTTTGGCAGTCTTTGCAAACATAGGGCTCTGAACCCAGCCGTTAATCTTTTTCTCTTAGGAAAGTACCATGATTAAATCATATTGCTGAATGAGGAAAAAAAAAATGTGATTATATGGAGAAATTCAAAGTCTGAGGGTAAAAATTCCTTTTCTGGGAAGACTGATTCCCCAGAAAACTTAAGCAATAGAGGTGGAGAGGGCTCCTCTGTGATCACTGTTAAGATTAACTGATAAAGTTCTGGCTCCAAGAGGAAAGAGATTGGATTTCATCCAGCACCCTGCCTCAGCCTTTCACTTTACTGCTCCTTTGCTAACCAAGTTTTGAAAACTTTTCGTTGCTAACATGAGTATGTTGGTATATCATTGGGGGTGTAAACAACTTGGGTTGCATTGTCAGTATGTTATAAGGGTACATTTTAGGTCTTTGTGGGGTCTGCCTCGGTTTCAGTTCTCTGTTGGAGCTGGCATTTAAAGTTTGTTTTTAAGTCTACAGTGATTGAATGGGTATGTATGGAAATGAGAGACTAGGGTAGGAGCTGGGAAGGAAATTGGTAACTGACAGGGAGGAACTATAGCTCAAAAAGTCCTGAGCAAAATAAAGATTGGGACTTTAAACTAAAAATAAGTGGGCAGGACTGAAAGGAGGTCAGAGAGTGAAATTAAAGGGGAGACAAGATGGCTTAGATTGAAAAGGCAGGTCTGCGTTGTCTTAACGAGTGGTCTTGGGTACAGTCTCCTGCTGACGCTGTGGTGGTTTCATGGACAGCCTGCAGAAATACTACTGGGCAGTTCATTTGATAGGGCTTAATAATGTTCTAAGTTATTTAATGCTTAAAAAATGATAAGCAACACAGAGTTGTATTCAATTCAGTGATGTTAGGAGATGACTGCTTATTTTCTAAAGAGGTCTATGAGATAAGCCCAAGAAGTACTGCTGTCTCACAAATGTAACCTGTGCATCACTTCTTGAGAAACAAAACAAGCCCCCCAAAAACCAGCAATGAGAAACGAGAGCCAAGTTTGGCTTAGCTATTTAGAGGGAAGGACTCAGTACAGAGCAGATCTTTCTTGAGCTCTCCAGAGCTCATCATATCTCAGGGGTCCTCCTGCCTCTGATGTGCCCTTGCCTCACCTCTCCTGACTCCTGTGCAGAGCAGGGCGTAAGGAGGGTGCACGTGCATAGTGCTGAGCAGTGGTACCCAGCTGACGCAACGAGGGCAGGGCTGTTGTTCAGGGCAACCTTGGCAGGCTGGAGAAATGGGCTGGCAGGGACCTCATCAAGTTCAGCAGAGGGGAAAGTCCTGCAGTGGGTGAGGAACAACCCCATGCTCCAGTGCAGGCTGGACAAGCTCCTGAGTCATCTCATCTAACTTTGGAGCTACCCTGGTTTTTGAATGGAGTTTGGATTCATTGGACTTTCAATCCTTTTGTCTTCTGCTGTCCCCTCTGTATCCATTGCAAACAAACGCAGTTTTCCTAGAAAGGAAGCAAGTGCTTTTAAGTGGTCTTTCACATCTAACATAATTCAGTGGATTCTTGGAGTATAATTATGACTAGAAACATCAACACGATGAAATATATTCATCTCAGGGGAGTTATTTCGCACTGGCCATCAATCTATCCTTTCTGCTATGTGCTTTTCAGTTTAGATTACTCTCAGGCAAAGAGGCTGTAGTTTGGTGTTTTGTCTTAATTCATTATGATTATAAATATCTTGGATAAAACAATGTAACAAACGACCACTTAAAAATGAGTGATGGCCCCATTCAGCAAGGCAGGGAGACTCTGAAGTTCTTTCAGTTTCATCTGTTGTCTAGTATTTATCAAGATGGGTCCCTTAACAGTCAATTGGTGGTTGATATTTAATGAGTATTTCACACTGTAAATAGATAGCAGGCAGTTGTTGTCTGGAACCCGGTCATATTCATAGGACAGATTTGCTTTTACTTACTCTCACTTAAAAATTTAAAACTTAGGCTGAAACTGTAGAGTAGGAGGAAAACTTTTCCCCAAACCTTATATTCAGGAAAGGGAGGAGCAGCAGAGACTTTTTTTTTTTTCTTACTCTGTTCCTTACACCGACTGCCACATGTTGTGCTGTCTCTTGCTCCCATCCTTTCCAGTCGGGTGCCGGTGCGGCTGGCAGGCTGCTGGAGGGCCGTGAATTGTGAGGGCTGTAACCCCCAGGTTTGCTCGCCGCCAGCTCAGCCCCGCTGGGAGTGGGGTGAGGTGGACTTGGAACTGATTTTTCATGGCTGCAAATTGCTGGGGGCATTTCCAACACTCATCTTTTCCAAGGAGAAAAAGGCATTTAAGATGTCTGCAATGATCCCCTTCAGCTTGATGTGTTTGCATCGCACCTGAGCTCATTCCTGTTCCCTTTGCCTTTGTAAAAGTAATGAATGATTTCTGGGAAGACCTCAGCATTCTTATTAGGCTTTCCTTACGAAGAGCAGTACTAAATTTGTTCTACTCCATTTCTTCATTTCTGCTGGGCAGTTGCTTTCATAGCCTAAATGGTTTCTTGTTTATGGTCCCAGACTTGGCTCCATTCCATTGATTTCCCAACTATTTTGGTGTGTTTACATGTTTAGTGTGTTTTCAGCAGCTGGCTTGGGGCGGGTATCCAAAGCACACACACACATACATATACACACAAGATCAGCTCGTTGGAGTTAGGGCCAAATCACATTTAGTGCTTGGCTTGTGGTCTGACCTTGTTTTAAATCAAGTTGGATTACAGTTTTGAGGGTTTTGTCCTTTTATTTCGTTCCTGCCAGTGTGGATCAGGGGGCAGACATCTACGGAGGATTGAAACAGTTGCTTTGAAGTTTCATATATCAAAAACACAATATATTTTAGAAGTGTTATTTTAATGGTTGAAGATAGCTATGGTCTTTCTGCACCCTCAAACTTTAGAAAGGCAATGGAAGTAGGCACAGGGGGGTGGGTTAGACTTTCCCTGTCAAAGCCTGGTCTACTGCAAAAGTGTCAAGCTTTGCTTTAAAATCAATAAATAAAGGGATCTTTTTATATTTAATAAATAAGGTTGTATTTTCAAGCAGTCAGCACAGAGCTGCCCAAGAGGCTTTGCTCAGAATCGCAAGAAAAGTCTCTGGCCCAGCAGCCTCTCAGCAGCGGTGTGCAGGGTTTGCATCCCGGTGGCTGCACAGATTTCTGCTCTGCTTAGAGCTGCTGTGGGGTGTTCCAGGTGCATTGGTTTTGCAGTAGTGCTTGAATTAAAATCCTATTTATTAAACAGGTTTTTTTTAAACGGGAGGAATGGAAAATTGCATAAAAAAGGATGGCAGCAACCTTCATGTGAGGTGGTATGTGGGGGAGTAAGGCGGCCCACATCATAGTGCAGCTCACAGGAGAGTACTTAGTCTAGAACTGACAAAATGGGACAAAAATGTGGAATATTTAAAACACCAGAGTTCTTTTCACAGTTCATGTCATTAAAATTACTAAATGTCATTGTAAAGCAAAGGTAGATCTTGCTGGTGTTGCCTAGATCACTCCTCCACGAAGAGATGATAGGTAGTGATGATGAGTCTGTGGTTAGTAAATTGTGGATGTAGGTGAAAGCTGTGTTTAAGGGCCTGCTTCAGCACCTATTAACATAACTCAGTGCAGCAGAGTGCCTGTTAAACTACTTCTGAAAGTTAATAGATATCCCCTTACAGTTTTAGTTAGTAAACATGTTGGCATCTATCATTTGTATTACTTACTGTTGTTAATTCTAAGGCGTGGTGTGTGATTACGTAACTTTTTTTTGATTAATTTAAGTCATACAGAGCTTAAACTCTTTCTGTGATGAGTGTCCTCCTGTAACTGTTGCTTTTTGTTTTTAAAGTTTGGGCATTTGGGTGGGGTTGGTTTTTTTTTTTGTTTATTTTTAAAATTAATTTTGGGAATGAAAAACAAAAAACTTCACCTTGAAAAGTTTAGCCAGAGCTGAGAACAGAGATAGCAAAAAACTAGCCTATGAGTATAAAATGACAGATTGCTTTATAATGCAGGCACAGACACCCTTGGTTCCAATTTGCGGGTGTTTAAAATGCATGGTGTGTCAGTGTCCCTATGCTGGGCGGGAAAGGAGATGCTCTACAAGTAGAGTTCCCGCTTCTTGGGAGGAGCAGAAGTGGTTGCCATTACCTCTTGCAGTCTCCAAAATGCATGTTGTAGGTTGTATGAAATAAAATGATGTAAGCAGCCCGAAGATCTAGGTTAGAAATTTTGATGTGAGCCTTTTCCTCAGTTCTGGCTGCAGCTGCGTTTAGTACCTCAGGAGTGCCAAGCCTAAATGTAGGACCTGCCATATCTCCTTTCCCGAGTGCACCCGCTTCAGGGAGCAAAGTGTGGCCGTGGTGCGAGCAGTGCCGGATCCCTGCATGCCCGTGGCCAGGGTTAGCTCCCTCCATACTGCACTTGCTGCAGGTGTGCTACTGCCTTTTGGAGTTTGGGTGTCCTCCCATGGTGCTCCTGTTGCTCGTTATTGTTGTCATTGGAGATAATTGGAGGTCCATCAGTGTTGTGCCTCCATGGCATGAAAGTATCTGTTGCACGTTGTGGGCTCTGGCGTGAGGCCATGTGCAGGGTTCTGCGGGGGCAGGCTTGGAGGGCTCGGTAGGGCCAGTCAAACTGGTAAAGGTTTCTCCACACTGTCACTAGAAAAGCCTGGAAGGATCAGCCCCCCAAACCACAGGCCAGTTTTGGTTTGGGGGAAGCTGGCTGGAGCAGACCAGACCAGAGTTGGGAAGTGAGCCAAGTGTATTACTGGTTTAGCTTTGACCAGGAAAAGCTTCCATGAATGTCCCGGCCCGGTGTGCTTCAGTTCGCCTCATAGCATGGCCATGGGCTGCAGAAGCTAGGTGGCTTTTGAAAGAAACCAAACCAGGAGGTATGCTCCAAAAACCTTCCCTAATATGCTCTGATTTCTCATGGGCTGTTGAAAGACATAGGCTATGGATATCTTCAGCTAAACTGAAAAGATCCCTTCCTGCTGCAACAGTGCTGCTTGCTGAGGGAGATGCAGACTCACGGTTCTGCTAGGTGAACGCTCAGGGACCTCCCAGCTGAGATTGCTGTGTCCCTCTTTGTTCAGTGGTGTTTCCAAACCAGTTTCTGTTTCAGACTAGCTTCTTCGGTTCCTCTTTCAGCCTTGGTACCCTTGGTGAGGACTAGTCATAAATGATGGGACATAGTCTGCAGGGGGCTGGATCTCAAAGGCCTGGATCTGTTCCTTTCAACTTCAGCCATTTTGCTGGAGGCTCCCATCTTCCACTAGTCAGCAGACAGCAGTAGGCATCTCCAGAGGGCAGTTCTTCCCATGGGATTTCTGTCTGTCTCCTCTTCCTGTAAGCTCTGCTGGCACAGACATGGTGAGTATACCAGGCTTCACTTTGCTGGACTCAGTCTCCAGTCCTTGGGTTTTCAAAGCATCCCTGCTCTTGTAGCCTAACATCTCTGCTGTGGCACATTCTCATGGGAATGAAAGAGCAGTCACCAAGCTCATTTCACCTTTTATTCCTAGAGCACTTAAGAGAACAATTATACTAATTCTAATAATGACTAAATTTATACTACTCCAGAGAGGGAAGCACAAGGCATTTAATTTCAAAGCTGTTTGACAAGACCATTTTGATGTGTGTATTTTCAGAAGTATGACACAAATTTCCAAAGTGCCTAATGGGGATAAAAATGTTTAAATTCATACTCTCAGGTTTTTGGTTTCCAAGAAGCTGAATACTGTTCAGTTTTATCGGGCATGATCCATCAAATAAAACAAGTTTAAATCGGAGATTTACAGGACTTACTACTTCTGCTTGTTTCTTAATGACCTGTTTCTGGTCATTAGTTTTCAGGATGTATGTGTTTGCATGGGAAAAAGGATACTTCTGTTGTGGGGAATATTAATTTTCAGTATCATGAAGCAACACAGCTAACTGCATTTTAGAGTTAATCTTCTCAATGAAAAGGAAAAAAACCTCATGGTTCTTGGTCTGCACAGTAGTGCTGATTAAGATACATTGAACCAGAAATTGAAATAGTATATATGCTTTCTTGTTTTTCTTTTCCTACATATCTCACAATAAACATTTAGTGTTGGAAATAAATGCATTTGTATTTTAGTATTTTTGACGTGCCATGGAGAAAATAATGTCAAACAGTGGCAATTTGTCATTTCTCATATGAAGGCGTAGAAGAATATGTTAGAATTCAGTAGCAAGCACGTAAGGAGAAGGCACTTATTTTAATACTGATATCCACTGCTAACAGACCTGAATAATGATTCCACTGGATACAGTATTTCATATACCCAAGGACATGCACCTAAAAGAAAATAAGCTCCCGGTACTAATCTAAATCTTGACCTGCTCTGATGCTTCCCACACTGCTGCTTTGTGTGTACTCTTGGTGATTCATTAAGTCTTTCTTACGCAGAGGTTCAGTGATGAGTCGGGAAAGGGCAAGTTTTCTGCTTTGAGGCTATCACCTTCTTTTGAACTTAGCTATTTACTTAGGGTTTTTTGTTGTTGTTTCAGTTCAGTTTGATAGCAATCTACTACAGTTGTGATTGCTGCAGTCAGTTGTGATGAACATGTGGGCATAGCTCAAGTGAAAACAAAAGCCTTGGCTTTCTGACATTATAGGTAAACACATACTGAGTTTCTACCTTAATTTCTAAGTAATATAGAAGTGTTTCACTATTTGTATTAATAAAAAAAAAAGACCAAAACCCTAAAAACCCTTAATAAAAAAGATGTCCTAGCAATAGTGAGATTCAAACCATTATTTTTCCTTGGCTTTATTTTCCTGTTTTTAGAGGAGATGGTACAACCCCCAAAACCAAAACATTTGGAGTTAAGTCTGAGTTCCATTTAAAGCTATATGAGCTTGGGCTTTGGTGTTCATGAAGAGAGGTAACAGTGAGAATGTCTCTTGCAAATTAAGTAAGGAGTTTCTCCTGGTCTTAGGAAAATGGAAATTAACTTAGATGTGTAGGTTGTCTTTTAAGTGCAGTGGAACTGAGATGATGTTTGCTGAACTACTCTTTGGAGATTTACATAATGGATGAGATACAGGAGCTCCAGGCGGCATGACAGTGGAGTTTATTTTATCGCAGAATGTAAAACAAGTGAATTGCCTTAATCTCTGCAGAAAGCAAGGATAATCTTTTTTTTATATACAGAGAGACAGAGAGTTCATAACATCCTGGCTATTCATGTACAAGGAGCCAAACCTTTCTTTTGAATAATCTGGATCCCTTTAACTATCAAGTGTCTTATTCAGGACTTTTAAAGCTCTTCAGGAATGGCAAGCAATGTGCATCTCTGTGAAAATATGGCTTTTACGCAGTAAAAATACACTATCTGCTGGTAATTCATGGCTTGATAAAAGAGGCTCATAAGAAGCTGGGTAATTATCCTAACTGCTACATATTTAAATATATGGAAAGCATTTCTGAACCAAGCTCACCTGCTATTTATTTCTATAGTGGTAATAATAGTTATTTCAAAAGTTTTAGAACCTTCATAATTTCAAAGTGGGTGTATATTGGAAAGAAGTTTTAATATTAACATTAAGAGGTTTCAGGCTTTAATTTACTCAAACCAGTTCACTCACTCTGGTTGGTGTGGGTGTTTTTTTTCTACCTCAGCTGATGATATCTTTTCGGCATGGAGAATGGACAGAGAAACACTGGAAAAGTAGAATAGTTAAATGTAGATGGTAATAACAACACCCAACTCCTATTGTGTGCTTCTCAACCGTCTTCTCAAGCGTGTATTTGGCTTCAAGCCAGAGTTTGGCTATTACTTTACTTTGAATATAAATGTGCCATTACTCTTTGATCTGTAGCAACAGTTTGTTATGATCAAGGCTACTTAACCACTTTTGCCTGAAGGAAAAGATTTACTGTTGGGCATAGCAGGTTTCCAAAAGATTGAATTATGTCCTTAGTTTCTGGTATATGCAGCTTAAGAATCCTTTTGTAGTAACCTGATGTCAATTGCTACTTTTAGGAAAGTCTGGGCAAATAATTTATCATACTGTGTTGCACAGAAACATAAGCATTTATTTGCCTAATATGAAACCAGGTTATTGGAAAGAAGGGATCATTTAATGAATGTAGCATTCCATGAGCAGGGTTTGTTTCTGCTTTTGTGCATGAAAAAACTTAAAATACTTCCAGTGATTGCAGTAGTGACAGACAATACCTAGTCTGTCTACTAAATGGGCTGTGCTCCACTCTTAATTCCAGGAGGCAGGCTGGGATTAGTTCTGCCAAATTTACTCTGGATATTGGATAGTGATTATGATTTATCAGTTGATGTACAAAGTTAGATTTTTCTTATTACCAGTTTCTTTTTCTGGCTGGACTTTTAGTAAACCAGTTATTTTTGTCAAGTCATAAGTCTGTATCAGTAACAGTTACTGCAGTATGCAAGGGAAGGCACCAAAGTAATAACCCGTTTGCTTATATTTGCTGGGGTCTGTCCACATTACGGCCTGGTGGGATCAGAGACCAGGAATGTTTTATAAGGACAAACAGAGTTCTTTTCATCAGTAAGTGTTTTAAACCATTGAAATTCTTCCACCGTGGTGGCTCTGAACTCTCCCACGTGAGGATCTTTAGAGTAAATAAATAAAAGATCACACCAGGCAAATGTGATTTAAAGTGTCTGTAACTGTTCCCCAAACGGTGCTAAAATCCTAAATAAGATATGAGGAAGGCAAGCGAGGGGAAGAGTTCACTTCAACCTCCAGACTTTTCAACGCACTAGGTAGCTACATAGCACCAGACTAAGGACACAGAAGAGGATCCTGAAGAGTCGTGGTGTCCGAAGGAGCCCCCTGGTTAGGACAGCCTCCTCACACCCTGCTTCTCCACAGTTTACCCTACTTTGGGATGCGTGCCCATTCATCTGAGACAGAATTATCCCATTTCTAATCCAAACGTAAATGACCTAAAATTATTTGCCTGCATGTGTATCTACTAAGTCAGAAAAAAAAAAGGTGTTTTTCCACGTGTGGCTGAGATAACGTTGCATTTGCAAAGGAACCTAAGTGCCAGCTAGCATGGCTGTGGTTGTTTTGCTTAACTGTGGTTCATTTATGTAAAAATCCTGAAGCTTTCAGTTGGAAAATTTTACAAGTTATAAAAATTTTAAAGGGAGAAAAGAGTAAGCAGCTACTGCTTCTTGTGTTGTGGTAGCATGGAAGTGTCTGCCTCCTTCACTTCTTTCTGAGATGGCAGCTCAAGAATGCTTATCACACTTAAACTAATGAATCCATATTCCTTGTTAGTGAGGCATGAAGCTGTCCATTTCCATCCTGCATCACAGTGGACTGCTTCGAACCCTGAGGGGACGTTCCAGGTAGCCAGCCAAGATTTCGTCACTTGTTACTAACCTCTCTGTAGGCCATTCAACGTGATGAGTATGTGAAGTAGTTAACTAGTATATGCCTTGCAAAATTTCAACAAAAATTATCCAATCCAGGCATAAACCTTTACTTCTGGCCCCAAAGCAGTTGTATGGCAGCTGATGATAGTAAAAATGTGAAGGTTACTTAGTAACCTATTTTAAAAGGCTTTCTTTGCCTGAGTAGGGTTCTACAGGGCTTGATAACTACATACAGTCATAACGGTGTTAACAGTGATCTCTTGAATTTGCCTAGTAGTTCCTCACAGTTGATCAGCAGTATGACTTTTTTTTTTCTTCCCAGTTTTAGTGTATTCAGGTTAATTTTGTGGTTTAGAATAATAAACATAATCCATTGATTTTGAGAGTATTCTTTCAGGTTGAAAATAAATCCAGGGCTTTGCTGTTTTTCAGGTAAATGGCCACTCAAGAGGGTTGTCATTACTTAAAAAAAACCAAAACCAAACCAAACCACCAAAACAAACAAACAAAAAACCCAACAGTAAAAGAAAAACAGGAACAAACAAACAAAGAACCTCAAATAAGCCCCACCCCTCACCCCACTCCAAACAACAAAACCAAACCAGAAAACCCCACCTGAATGTTTTGGAGATTATTTTAAATTTAAGAATAAATGATGATAGACTTTCACAATTTTCACTTCAGAGTGGATAATTTATTATTCCTGGCACCAAACAGGTGATAGAATTATCGTTCTGTTTTTTCTATAATTCTTGAAATGCAGAATTTATTAATGTCTTCAGACAATGCAAAGTATACTTCCACATACATAAGGGATACACATGCACGCAAAAGTTGGATGGAAGCTCTGTGTTGCTTGCATTGGATGGAGGCTCTGTGTTGCTTGCATTGAGGCAGGGGATGGACATCTAAAGAAACGGCACCAAAAATGACATAGCTTTGGTGCTTTTCTTCAGAAGACATGGGCTGGGTACATGACATAGATTCTTTAAGCTGAAGTCCTGTGAGGAGTGATTTTTAAGAAAAAGTGTATTTTCCTGAAAGAATTCTTAGAATTCTTTTTTCTTTACATGTGAACTGGAGACTCTGGCATGAGTGGCATGAGCTTTCAATGCGAAAGGCATTCTTGTGAATCATCTACACTGATTGAGGGAATTACTCCCCAGATTTGTGTCTAGCATCATTCAGTGTCTGATAAACTCTGCTTTTGAAACCACTGTGGCTGTGATTTTAGTAGTTAGAATATTTTAGTAATGTTTATTGAATTTCAGCATCCAGAATAATGATAGAGGCAGTTTGTCACATTATTAATGTTAGTGGTCCAGATCTCTTCAGAAAGATGCAGTACACATAACACTCTATGCCTGTGTAGAAATCGTTGCTTAAAAATACGAGCAGCTTAACCCATCCAGTTCTTGTGGTGCAAAGTAAATCTAATAAAAGCATTTTATTCTATGTGAAACATATCTAGTGTGGACAGGAAATCGTTTTCATCATTTTACACAGTGTAACCAAGCCACGTGTTGAGAATAAATATGTGATTTATACAGGCACAATTTCTTATTATGTCCTAATGAGAAACGTTAAATATATTAGTGTGACTCAGGGCTTGACACATGCTATAAAGGCTATGTATGATGCCAAACAACCAATTATCTTGGTGCATTATTTCTTGAAAGCCTTGACATGGGTAAGGTCACTATACATTTTTAATGGGAGTGTAATGCTAGGTTATAAAAAGATAATACAAATAACAATACTTTGTTAGATCTTCCTGCTGCGCAATGTATAATCAGGTGCACTGACTTAAGAACACTAATGAGGATTTAAAGACCCAGCAGGGGCACATTTAGCAGTCACACACAATTCTGTCAAATGCTTTTGCATAGGGCACTTCTGATGCAAGGTAGAGTTCAACAGCAGGTAGGAATGTATAGTTTTAATGTATAGCTTGGTGTAATACTTCTGTAGATTTTAGTGAGAATAACTTGCAGTGTTCTGGTGCTTTGCCAGGCACTATCATTTGGCTGTGATTTTTACCATTCATGAAGTCAGCCAGGAATGGTGATACACATGGACAGACTGTATTGCTTCATTTTCAGCAATCGAGTAATTACTGAAGGAAACAAAGGAAGAGGGCTCTGAAGGTATCATTTAAAATCCCTTCTAAGCTGTAGATGCCATGTGCTGACCATCATTTACCTCTGGATTAAATCACAGGGAGTGAAATGCTGCAGAAGAATAGGCAGTGGTCCACCTAGCTTAAGGTCCCTTTTGGCAGTGATCCATACCAGGTACTTGGCAGAAGAATGTAAATTCATTCTTGAGTGTGAGTCTTAAGACTGGAATTCTGGAGTTTAAAGCTGGTTTAATTTTCATGTTTTTGGCATGTATTATATTTAAAGAAAAGACATGGGAATATAAACGTGGCCATTTTCTGTCAGAGCAAAGGACTGTCTACCTGGTATGCTTCCTCTAACAACAGTCACTAATGGATGCTTAGGGAAAGGATGCAGCAAGGTTGTGTGTGAGCGATGCTATTGCCCTGGTACATCTTCCAAGTTTGCAAAAAATATAGGGCACAAAAATACTTCCATAGCCAGAGGTTGTATCTGTATATTTGCACTTGATAGCTCTTAAACAAATCTGTAGAAAAGTCCAATTGTTTTTGAACCAATTTCTAGCTCATCAGACAAGTGGACTTGTCAGGAGACCCTCTTCTCTAAGTGGAGAAGTCATGGCTTCCACTGCAAAACCTATGGGTTCCAGTGCAAAAAGGCAGTCTAAAGCAGGAGGTGGAAGCTACAAAGCATGAACACAGAAATACCATGTGGGCACACAGGGACAGTGTTGGGAAAGCCAAAGCTCAGCTGGGGTTCACACTTGCAGGAGATATCAAAAACAACAAGAGCTTCTACCACTACATCAGCAGTAAAAGGCTGGACAAGTAAAATTGGTGGCTGAATGGGGTGGGTGAGTTATTGACAGCAAGCACCGGTAAGGCCAAAGTATGCCATTGCCTTTTCTGCCTCAGTGTTCACCTGCGTGGCCTTCTCACAGACCTCTGTGCTCACAGACAAGGCTCAAGAAGCATAACCACCAGTCATGAATGAGGACCAAATCCCAGGGATTACCTGAGAGGACTCAACCCAAACAAGCTCATGGGACCCACCTGCCTGCGTCAGTGGGTGCTGAGAGAGCTGGCTGATGTCCTTGCAGCAGCATTCTTTACCATGCTTGAAAGGTGCTCAAGGCCATGGGAGATCCCTGATGACTAGAAAAAAGCAAATGGTGCACTCCTCTTCAGATAAATCCAAAAGGGTGGTCTGGGGCACTGCAGACCAGCCTGCCTCCTTTTGGTCCATGGAAAAATCACAGAGGGAGTCCTCTGGGAGCAGACTTCTAGGCACCATGAAGGAGGAGAAGGTGACTGGGATCAAGCAGCATGGGTTCACCCAGGATAAAGCATGCCTGACCCACCCGATCCCCACCTGCAGTGTAAAGTGACTGGAATAGTGGCTAAGGGGAGAGAAGTGAACACCATTCACCTCAGCTTCTGCAAGGCTTTCAGCAGTGTCTCCAAAAATGTTCTTATACCTGAGTTACAGTTACTACAGTCGGGATGGGTGCACAGTCAGCTGGGCAAAGACTGGCAGGATGTGTGGGTGCAGGGGTCTTGGTCAGTTATAGCCATGCGTGGTGAGAGAATGAGAGGCAATACATTGAAAACAAGAGAGGTTCAGGCTGGGTGTGAGGAAAACCTTTCCCACCCCCCGCCATGGGGGCTGTCTCCCAGTTGAGCAGGTTGCCCAGAGAGGTTGTGCCATCTCCATCCTTTGAGGTTGTTGAGGCCTGACTGGACATAACCCTGAGCAACCTGGTCTGACCTCTGAGCTGCACCTGCTTTGGGTGGGAGGTTGGACTGGAGACCTCGCGAGGCCCCCTCCCACCTGAATTATCCTGGGATCCTAAGAAAAAAAACATTGGCTATAGCATTCATTGTTCCCTGAATGTTTCCAGGGTTCCATGATATTTTATGCTGTAAAATGATATGTTATAAATTAATTACTCATTTATCTTGTCTTTCCCCTAGACACACACTCATATATTTTGTTTATAACCTTAAATTTAATATATATGCCCAGTTTGATCAGCTGTATATAGCAAATTTGGTATCTCTGAATTTTAAAGATGTTATAATAAAAGTTCAAAGCATCTGTTAATGTAGTGCTGTATGTGCAACTCGTATATTTTTTTCTGATATTTTTCTGTCATTTTTATGGCTATACCCATAGTTACTTAAAATACTCTTTAATCTTGAAGTTATGCAGTTACTTTAATTACTGGCAGTAATTTTGTTCATGTGCAGTATGCTTTTTTTTTAAAACATGTTTGAGGAATCACAACTTCTCTGAGAATCTGGGAAATGTGTGTTGGCAACATTTGAAACTTGTTAATTAAAAATTCTTAACACTTAATTAGAATTGCCTTTAAAGTGGACCCTAGTTCCACAATAATTTATTGCTTCTGGAATCTAATTTGACAGGTTTTTTTGTACACAAACATTTTGGTCACCCTGTCCTGGGTAAGAAAGTATCTCATGTGAGCAATCGGGTGTTGGCTTCTATCTAGAAGATGATGCGAGCAGTCTGAGAGCGATAAGTTATTTTAGACAATTTTTTTCATATATTTGGTGGATACTTGCAAATTCTCATTCATGAATTGAGGTGCTTTATAGATCATTCACTAAGTGAACAAAAGTCAGAGTTTTCTATTTTTGTTGTTGGTGTGGGTTTTTTTGGTTTTTTTTTTTTTTTTAATGTACTAAGTGCTACTCGCCAGCTTTCATATTCATATTTTCCCAGGAGTTTGCAGTGCAGCCTGTGGGGAGCGGGAAACCTCAAACTGATGTTAAATAGGACAGAGATCGGGTTGCGACAGGATGTTAAACATTTGCAATTTGGGAGTTTCATTAGAGCACACACCCTCTCTCTTGAAATGTCAGGATAAGCGGTTTGTTTGCTCCACAGCAAGAAGCCTATAAAGCAATTACCACGTGTAAGGTTCTGTGTAAAAGGTGTAGGGAAAGGTGATGGAGTAATTCTTGGCTTTTGGCAAATAGTCTGACTTTTTCATCTGAGTGTGCAACCGTTCAGCTTTATTTAATTATTTCTTTGGGTTTTTGGCACGTGCACGAATCAAAGGGCCTTTACATGAAGTTTTGCAAACACTGGCACTCTGGCTGTGCTCCTACCCTGGTGGAGCTGCTGGGACAAAGGTTGTGGCTACAGCTCTGCCTAGCAGCTGGAATAGGGCCATCAAAAGAACATTTTTGGTTTCATCATTTATTGCCTATCATATCTATGACTTTGTACATGAACCATGGCAGATGGTTTCTGAGGTCCTGTGAGAACCAGCCGTGCTTCTTGCAGGTGCGTCCTAGGATATCTGATGTTGGAGGGTGCAGCTGCACACAAGCATGTTTTCCTCCTCCACTGCTCAAGGCTGCAGTGAATTTGCTCTGTCCCTGTACCTGGCAGTGCAACAAGCTGAGCTGGAAATAAGCAACTTATTTCTGGGAACAAGGGGTTCTCTTATGGGTGCCATACACTGCTCTGTTTTTAATAATGTTAAAAAAAAAACCAACCCGTTTTTAAAAATTGCTTGTGAACAAAGTAAATCTCAAATAAAGAGTAAGCTGTAACTGAATTTCCTAAATTTTGGCAGTTAAATTTTTAACCCAAAAGGGGAAAGCTGGCTTATCCTGGTTTCCTTTTAATTTTGCCTATATGTTGGAGCTCTCAGATAAGTGAGAAATACTTCTGCTGGCTAAGAGCAATATCAGCTGCTTAACATTTCTGTGGCCCAGCTGCTAGAAGGCAGCTAGTTATATTTAATGACAGCATTACCTTATATTGCTCTTATTCAGAGGATATAGTTTGTAATGTCCATGATTTGTCATGGCGCTGACAATCAATTTATCCCTATATTTTATCCTAGGGGTGGGAACACGGCACCTGGAAAAGTAACAGTTTTCTCCCCAAGCTAAAGGGTTGGTGATGAACCACTGGCCTGTCATGCTTCAGCGGGGCATACGGTATTGCTGGTAGTATGTTTCCTTTCTTTGAAACTCGGGATGGAAACAGCCAGCGTAATTTATGGAGGAAGTGATGATGTCCAGGCCTATGAAACCTCCTATGTAGTTGTTTCACCGCTCCCTCTGGGGCTCTGCTGTTGCTTTGAAGTGATGGTCCCTTTGGGCTGCAGGGAGTGGTGGAGCCAAGCATCTTGTCTTCTTGGAAAAAAGCAGCTATGTTTGGCCTGCCATGTGACATTTAGGACAAAAATTTTGGACCAAACCATGGCTACTGCTACATGCTAAACGCTCCCTTTATTCTCCAGCATGCAGGGCCCATGTTGTATCTGTTTTCATGGAAGCAGACTTTGCACATTGGCAGGTGGGGGGAAAGTGTGCCAACCACCTCCCTATGCTTTCAGCAGCTCATTTTCCTATCAGAGCAGGTAAGGGCAGAATTCAGAGTAAAATTTCAGTCACTCTGTATTTGCTGGTAAGTTCTGGGCAATGCCATTCAACGTTCATTTGCTCATTAAATACAAAATAGTCACAATTTAGACAAATAACAGATAGAGAAAAATTTTGTCAGATGGCAGAATCATTCCCCTGACACTCTACTGATGTCGCATGCTTCTTCTGGCACCAGAAGTTAATTAAAAACATGTTGTAACCAGAGACTTACTTTTTGATTATCTAAACTTTGATTTTACTTTTTGTTAAAGGCAAGAGACAGGGGACCTCTTGAATAAAAAGCTAACCTGAAACTGTTCTCACCAGCTTTTCATGTAATTATTTTTCTCAAGTTAAATAATTGAGGCAACAACCCATCTAATAGTAAAGGTAACTTTTAAGTTGTATATGTTTTAGTAAATTTGATCAATATAATATTTGTAGGACTATGCAAATTCTTTTATTTTCCGTGTGTGTGTGTGTGTGTGTGTGTGTGATGTTTTTTTTTAATTTTAAGCCTCATAGTCTTCAAACTCTTCTCCACACTCGAGGACAGTTGACATAAAATAGCAGAAAACTACTTTGGATATTGAGTAGTAGTTTTTTTAAAACCACTTGACTTGTGACTGTGGTCAAGGAAAAGTGGCAATCTAGGTCAATTACTAGGGTTTGTTTATGTTTTTTTTAATTGTTTTTGTTTT